>OX422218.1:44695322-44910322 GCA_949130495.1 Sambucus nigra
AAAATAAAAACACACACAACACAAATATTTGTAACACAAATTTACATAGTAAAAAAAAATATAACAAAGGAAATGAATATATGCTTACACACAAGCTCCAATCAATCTCCAAATGCTTGAGTATGTTCCTCCCCCCCCCCCCCCCCCCCCCCCCCACACACACACACACACACCCCAAAGCCCAAACTTTATGAAACTGAAGAAATTGAAACTCTAGATTTTTAACCCTTATTTTTATGGCTGGGGTTATTTAAAAAGGGGGTGGGGGGTATTTTTGCTGCCGAAATTTGGGGGGAGGGCTCTTGTGTGAAAATAAGGGGTGGGGGTGGCGAAGGGGGCTGTCTGAAGATAGGGGTTTGGAGGGAGGGGGATTGTCTTATTGCTAGTAGTGTGGGATAGATAATAGAAGAAGATAGAGAGAGAAAGAGAAGAGAAGAAAGAGAGACTTAGGGTTAGAAAATAGGTGATTAAGTGAGTATGATATGTTGGGTATTATGTTGAGTGGATTTAGTGTGTGGGTGCAGACTTATTTAATTGGGCTAATAAATGAGTTTCTAGTCTCTTTTTTTTTTTTTTGGGGGGGGGATTTTATTTAGTAAATTATTTCAAATGGAACAAGTTTTATTTTTTTGGCACCCTTTTTAAGAGGTAATTCTATTTTTTTTTCGCAACTAATTTTTTTCCCTAACTAGTTTTTTTTTTCAATAACTAATTTTGTTTATACCTATTTTTTTATACTTATATTTTTTATAACTAAATTTTTTCTACCTATTTTTTTTTCCGAAGGGACCCTGATTAATCAGGAGTCCTAGGCGACCACCTGCTTTGCCTATAGGTAAAACCGACCCTGTCCATGGGTTTTACTTAAAATATTGATCGACATTATATATTGGCGGATGCTGCACCAAAATTTATATCTGACACCACTGCACAACATTTTTAAACATAATGTGTTGGAAAAATATAAAATTGAAGTGATGAAAATTCGAAAGACTTTAGGATTTGAGGCGTAATGAATTACTGCCCTTAAGATGTTATTTTCCCCCACTCAAATTGAGATTGCAATTGAGTGTATAGGAAAATTACATCCAAGATACAACAAATCCACGGGTTCTTTAAGTAGAAAACTTGAAGAATTCTCATAGAACACTCAACAAAATTGATAAGATAATAATATAGAGAAAGAAAGAGAATTTTCGAAAGTAAAGATAATAGGATTTGGTTGTTTTTTTTATAGGCAGAATGGTGTCTCTTCACTAACAAACACCATTTCGAAATGTCATTTAATTGCGACCTTTGGATTTAAACTATTGTAATTTAACGCTCCAGATTTGCCCAAAAAAGCATGTGACCGTACAACTGTCACTTACTAAAGTGCCCAAATGCACTTTCACACACACGCACATACAGATGGTGCTAGGGTGCCCACTAGGAGCATACTCCTTAATATACACAAGTAAACTCTTATGACACACATGCCTTTATTAACCCACTTAACTTTTCATCATTTTTCAATGTGGGACATTGACTTTTTAACTTCCTTTTGGCTTTACACATTCTGCACCAAATGCCTTTTAACATTCCAATTTCTCTTGTAATTCTAACCCATTAATATTACAATCTCCCAATAATCCCTCATTAGATTGTAATACTTGATGATACGATAAATCGCCCATAAGTCGTTCTCATATCAGCAAGTCAAGTAAAGAATAGAAAGAAAACAAGTAAAGAGACATGAACACAAAATATAGAGTGGATCGGCTATAAAAGAGCCTACATCCACTTTGGTGCCTCCCTCTCATTATATTCATATCGTTGCTGTACAAGTTTACAATGCCTCAATGGTCATACAAGATAGATGAGAGAGAAGAATACATGACTGTAGCTATTCCGGGAGTGTCGAAGATATAACTACGATATATGTGAGTAGCTCCCAAGTTGTATGTTGAGGTTGTGTAGAGAGAATTTGGCAAGGCTTCGCCAGGTATTATAGAATCTGAACCTGGATCTCTATCTCGAGGCGTGGACCTCTGTTTATAGGAGGATTATGTACTGTTGTTACTTTGGGGCTACGACCTGTTAGTGAATAGAATAGGTCCGCACCCTGTAATATGTAAAGGGAGGCCGAGTCCCGTAATGTATACTGTGGGTGCCGCACCCTGTGATGAGTAGGACCGCGGCCTATAATCTTCTGCACTTACCATTGTATACATTCCGCGGCAAGGTAATATATTTTTCATATCAATATGCCACCAACTCGTAGTGCCAAGAGATTGCGATTGGGGCTGCGGCTGAGTAGTCAAGTACTCTCCAGGTGCCGCGGTACTTTCAAAGCCACGCTTCGTCTTCCCGCGCCCTCTTATATAAATTGTTTCGGCCATGGACTTCATTACGCTTTTCAAATCTTTGAGAGCATGTCGAAAGCAAAACTCTGTTCATACTTCATCTTGAGTTTTTCGATGACCTCTAGCAGTTGCGAGCGGTGGTTCTGAAGCGGCTGAAGGTGTTTTGAGGCTGAGCTCCGTTGGTTTCTCTATTCCCAAGTAATTTTTTCAATTACCAACCTCTTTAATAGCTTTTTCAGTTCGTAATTTCTAGTTCATGTTTGTTGAACATCTGAATTTCTGCATTTCCAAATCTTAAATTGAACTTGCTTTCTGTACTTGCATTTTGTAACTGAATGATTTTCCTGGATTATATCTGCTATATCCGTTTCCGACAAGTTTGGATTTATCTGAATTAATTTTCAATGAATTTTGTTGTGAAGTTTGTCGGTTTAGGTTAAGCTTTAGGGTTTCTGAATTTCCCACTATGTTCTTGACGTTCTTGAGAGGGACTCTTCGTATTCTAGGGTTTTTGATCTTTGAATTTACCCAGACTAAATACTAACTTATTTGAATGAGTGGTCGCGGAGTGACAAAATCCCTTTAGTAAACTAGGGCTGTTCTGAGTGAATATAACCTTCCAATAGTTTAAGAAACATCTGCGGCATATAGTTAATAAGGGTTGCTGCCAGTATTAAATTAAGGTTGCGTCCTGTAGCAATTCTTTTCTTGGGTTCTCAGATTAGAGCCACGGCATTTTAGCCCATAGTTTAGTGACTACGGTATGAAAGAAAATAACACCTTCACCCAAAACAATATACCGCGGCGACAATTAACTTCTAAGGTTTTTAGAACACAACTCTTGTACATATAGCCAATTTTGCTAATCATTTCTATTCACTTTAATCTTCATATCATTATTCCTGTCGCGACTTCTTAGAGGCTTTTTAGAACCATATTGGCTGCGGCACCTAACTGCGGACTCTCTGCTTTTTAGGTACTGCTGCAGCCATATGAACTATGACCCAAACAAATTTTTGAGAGGCTTTTGGAAAAAACATTTTGGAGTCTCTCCTCCTGAGCTTCCCTCAGTGCCTCCTTTGAAGTCAGTAGGGACTTGCCAACTGAAGGATTACCCCAGCTGTGTGGTACTAACTTCAGATTCAGATTCTGCGGCCATGGAGGAAGAGGCCAATTCTAGCAATCAGCCAACAGACGTAGATGCTAATGTCGCGACAGAGGGTACATCTAATGTTAGGGATGAACCTGCCAGCATATCTAGGAGTCTGAGAGACCTTTTGATGCACTTAGCATCCGCAGCACTATAACCCAAGGATGGGTTGAACAGATAGCTGAGGCCTTTGAATTTCCAGAGAACTTGATGTGCTCAGCACTTGTTGCGGAGCAAAGGCCATGCAAGACACTTGCTGACAATGGGGTCTGCTTCCCCCTACACACTTTCATTTATGGGTTGCGACTTCCAGTCCCTATTTCCATAAGAAGAATTTTCCAAACAATGATGTTGCCCCCCACCCAATTAGATCCCAATGGTTGGAGGGCCATTCTTGCAGCTGTTGTTTTATGGGAGAATAAATTCAAGAGGGACATTACTCCCGCGGAGTTTTTCCACTTCTACCGCCCAAGGGAAAACTCCATAAAGTTTGTGGGGTACTACTACTTCTCAGTCCGCGGTAGGGATGAGACTCTTTACTCTGGGAGGCCTACTAGTGTAAAGAATTGGAAGGGGAAATACTTCTACATATCTGGAGATGGGTGGGAGATTCACCCCGAAGAGAGTGAGAGGGAGAGATCGTTTAGGATGCCGCGACAATGGGGATGTCCTTCCAAAATAGGTACTTTTTCAATTATAGTTGAGTCCCCTCTTTATAATTGCATATTATTCTCCACTTTGCACTGAAGGTACTAACCTTTGTATTTTTTTGCAGTTCTTGATAATTTGCAATTGAGCAAGCGACAAGAGAAAAGAATTGCCAAGGCCGTGACAATTCCCGCTGAGGAGAATAGGTTCAACATACTTGTAATTTCTGCCTCCATTTTTGAAGCAGGCTACTTCCCCAACAAGTCTATTCCCAGGGAGATGGGTGCTGAAGGTAAATCTTTTATTTGATTTTCTTAATTTCCGTGACAATTATCTTCAACTTTGGGTATTGACTTTGCTTTATTTTCTTTCAGGTGAGGAAGTTGATAGGGAGCTCTTGGCTGCCCAATTGGCATAAATAGATGAGGACGCAACTGTCCTCAACAACACTGCTAGACAAAGGAAGAGGAAGAGGTCTAGGACCAAGGCTCCTGCCGCGGTCTCTTCAAATAACCAAAATCAGGCTGCGGAACGAACTACACCTTTCGCGCCCCAACTCCAAGTTGAGGGTCATCATGAGAGGCTTGAGGGTACTTTTGATGATGACATTGGGGCCAATCTAGCTGCGAAAGGGTTGATGTCAGCGTCTGATGCCCCTCTCCATTCAAATTCTCCCACACTACCACCAATTGTCGTCATAAATGCCAACCTGGCACCTCTTCAGTGCTGCACCAGTGTCAGTCTTGATGGCCGTTCGCGACCCCAACTTAGGCAGCCCAACCTTGAATCCTCTTGGGACACAACTGCAAGGGCCGTGCGCAGGATAAAGAGGGTCCCGGACGCCGCTGATATGGATAGACTCGTGGAAGAAGACCATGATGACTTGAAGGATTATGGTCTCCACAGTATTTTGAGGGTAAGTGCAATTACCATTTCAACTTTATTTTTACGTTCCCTATCTCGCACCTAACTTTAAAACTCTTTTCAGGTCGCGAGCGTCATGATTTCCCAGAAAAGGAAGTATGAGTCCTTGTACAAGCTGAAAGAGGATGCGAAGAGGGTACATGCCGCTGACCTGGAGAGTGCAAGTAATTCTTCATTTGAAGCTGGCAAAAAGTCTACTTCCGCGGCACTTACTATCATAATTAAATAATTACTAACCACCTATTATTAAATTACGCCGAGTGTCGATTTTAATCTTTATCAACAACAACGTACTTAACCCACAATTTAGTTAAACAATGAAAGTAAATCCACAGTAATAATATAAATCTAAAACATAAGTGTAATACCAAACAACAGTGCACCTGGAGACAACTTCACTACGTCCCACTCCACACCGATACACAACCTCAATATCCCACGTCACATGGTATCTCTTACTCTCTTTCAAGGGATACTTCAAAAATCATGACCTATGAGTTTGTTCCAAACTGCACACTTTCTTGGTCTTCCTCGCCTAGTACAATCAATGTCTTACTATGTGAAAGCCACCCTCAACATTCAATTGAATAAGGCTTCTCTCGATTCTCTTAAACTTATTAGGTCTTCCCTTGGCTAAAGAGATTCCTTGCTTGTATCCTAGTCCTCTAACCCATCTTGAGTGGGATATCTTTCCTTACTGTATATATTTATATATATATAGACTATCTCCTTTCTCAACAGCAGTTTTGTCCATCTTACTTTTTCAATTCCTCCTATATTTCCCCACAGGAATAGGATTCCACACATTTATTACCACATCCCTCTTATCCTAGTTGACTATGAAAATCAAACTAACTAGGGCGTTCATACTCCCTTTATCCTGTGAACATCTACACAAACATCATATACATGACATTTTTATTTCAAACTCAGCCCCGCATTCTCAGCGTGAATATATAGTAAGGAGATTCTTGATCACCCCATTACTCATGACTTAAATATCTTGAAGACTGCCCACCTATCCACTAGTGGTGTTAACATTCCTAGTGATTTCTACACCGTTCTACCTGGATCCACTGGCCTTATATCATATAATATTTCTTAGCTCAAAGTGTTTTGTCCACACGTGTTACGATTAACATTTAAAATCGATTCCCTAGCATCAATAACGTCTCCCAGCTCTCGACATTTATTAAGGGTCAGACATGAAACATCACGTAATTGAAATCAAATCAGGGAATTTCCCTAGTGCCCTATCACTCGGTATTATCGGTTATCGATATCCTTTGCCCCCGAACACATTAACGGGACACCCAAAATCCTATTCCTACATATTTAAATTTAATCCTTAACTCCCACATCTTTAAAGGAGTCATAAAATACTACACTCGTACTATCACTAAGTCTCCTGTGCTAAATCAATAATGAGCTAAATATCTCTGCTCGATAGAAAATACGATATACCCTAAATAACATTAATATAGTCCCTACAAGTCTCCATTTTAATATAATATATACGCGACTCGGCCTTCTTTTAGGTGAAACAATGCAAAAATAACACATCCTACCCTCGAACAATAAACACGATAGTCTCACTATAACAGTCCACTATCACTCAACCCATCGCTAAACATTTTTTACCCAGGATAACATCATACTCTTATAACATCTCTTTAAAATGAGCAAATCTATAAAAACATATTTTCTCACTATCCACACCCACTCCCCTGTAGATGGAACTAAAGAGAGTTCTGCTGCTCGACGGTAAATATATATACAGTGACACTAAAAATACATCTACTAAGATCGACTCACGTGCACATCTGTTGCCAACCGAAATATTGTGATGCACTCGTATCACATCGAACTTATCCTATCTGCTCGTGGATAAAATTTATACTTTTAATTACCAATGTTTCTAGTTGTATAAATGGTTCTTATACATAGTACTCACGTTTAAATTAAACAAAAACTACCGTGATAGTTTCCCCTTCTAGGAGCCATGCTACTATCCCCTATCTCTTTTCGAACACAATCGATGTATGTGATACTGGTTTCCACATATAAAGCATCCCTATGTGTAATAACCTTGTCTCAAGCCCCACTGGTCATGTCAGGGCTTTCCTAGTCGCTGTCCTAATGGCCTTGGCCCTGTTAGCCACCTCTATTATTCCTTTTTCCCCTCTTGCCCTATGGAAGGCATTACTGGACTTGATGGACTTGTCTAAATTCACTGTCACTCGCTCTAAATTTCCATTGGTTTAAATCTTTTAAATAGGTATACCTATTAAAAAATTTCCCTAGTGCTTCCCTATAACACCGATACACCTATTCTTACTCTATTGGCTAGACTTTCCCACACTCATGGCTCCATTCACATGGAAGCATTTATATGGATATAGTAACAGTACGACATTAACGATAGTGGCATAAGCCGTCCAAGCTGGATTTGCCATAAGTCCTAGAAAATTATACTCGTAAGTCTAGCATCAAACTTAAGGACCTAATTCTCCTTCGTATCCACCTCATTGGGTACAAAGTTTGCTAACCAAGAAAATTCTTCCTCATACTCGACTCCCATACGATCCTCATATGACAAGTACCGAAACTCTATTTTCATCTTTATTTGAACATCAAATAAAGGACTTATAGTGAAACTGCATCCCATATTTCTCTATATATTTTAGTATATCTTTTCTCCGATGTGGTGACTACATCCTGTCTCTATAACACTGCTCCCACGAGCTTAAAAATTGCTCAAAATTTAATCCTGAGGTTACTACACTCCACCATACACAAATGACTTTGGATATTCTCCTTCCATTGGTTAGCTAATACACGTCTGCACGTTCCTCAAACCCTTGTTAATGGTTCTTCACAAAAGCTCTTTGACTCTCTTTCATACTAACTACACTGGGTGAGTCTGAATTGGCATCACCATCTGCTATGGTAGTACTTAGGGAAAATGTTATGCTCTAGCAGTCATCACAACATTTTATGTCCGAGTAATAATAGTGGTGACTTCTACTATGACCACTATTTCGAGAATAGTCTGTGGCTCTAGCTGAGCCGCTCCTCGGGTAGTCTTCCTAACATCCTACGCTTGTCATCCTCCGTTGTTCGGCATATGCAACCCAACCAAACTCGTGTAAGATTCATTTCAATTATACGCAATAACAGGAAAATGTAAATATTAATAGGAATTGATAGTCCTAAGCATAGGACTCTATATCAAAGAAAATCAACACTGCCAATGCAGTAAGTCCGCACAGATCGTAAGGACATTAGAACCTGATGCTCTGATACCATATGTGACACCTCGATTATTAAAATAATGGGTGGCCAGTACTTATTAAAATAAAATAGGATTCTCATTTGGCTCATTATTAGCATCACTGTCAAAATCAATTAATTATTAACAACTTATTATTAAATTAAGTCGAGTGTCAATTTTAATCTTTATTAGCAATAGCATACTTAACCCATAATTTAGTTAAACAACTAAAGTAAATCCACATTAACAATATAAATCTGATAAATAAGTCTATTACATGCCAAATCCTTAACCGAATCATACTAATTTGTATTTTCTATACAATTGCACCAAGATCATTGATTTTATTTTCCACCATATTTGCATTGTTGGATACAATGACATTTATCTTTCATTTCTTAATTTTTCAATCACAAGAATAGTGCTAACTTTTGCCAACATTGAAATAACCTCCATTGGCTCGTTTCTTGCTAGACTGAAATATCCAGAACTTGTTTCCATTATTGGTCTTAGATTTTTTTTGAAATTTACTTCCTTCAATAAAGTTAACTTTAAAGGAATTTTGAGGATTATTTTTATAATCCTAGGATCTAGTTTCCTCCTTAATTTTGAAATATTTCTCTAATTCATCTAAAGTTATATCATCTCACCTTTGTAGAAATCTCTTTCTATAATTGTTCTAACTAAGAGATAATTTAGCAATAGTTGTCCTCATTTCAAATGATTCTGAAATTTGAATCTTTAATCATGAAGCTTTGTGATAAGAATTTATAATTCATGTATATGGTCTAAAATGGATTAATTATCACCCATATCACATTCAAAAAATTTTAAAATTGAGAATTTATACCTACCTTCCTTATTTGTTTTATACTTGTATTCTAGAGCGTTCCAGATTTCACATAAAGAATTTATAGAGTTGTAACGATCATTGATATACCCAAAGTGCACTCTCGTACTAAGGGTCACTAACCTCAACCTGCCTCACAGCCGAGTGGACTGCGGGCCTACAACAACCATCGAGAAGATTGTCTTCTGCAAGGTGGGCTCTCTAATAACCAACCTTGGCTGGGCAGCAGCACCTTGTGGGTTCAGGTTATTGCCAACATCATACTCTGCTTGAGCCGACAATACACCTTGCCTCATGCCTAACATTGGCTAGTCTTCCTGGCTGAGGTCATCGTGGTTATTGACAATACAAAGAAACACTATCAGACTTCACCAACCTTGTACTCGGTCAGGCCGAGGTTATAGAAGTTAAATGCACAAGTCCGAGGGCATGCAAGCACATGGAAGGTTTGGAACACGTGAGAAAATCAATTATAACCAAATCATTCCCCTCACGTGAGGGAATATTTCGGTCATCATTATCTACATGAGATCAGCCAGGTGTCAATAGGACACTGGTTCGATTCTCGTATACATGCTCATTACATGCTTAGGGAGTACACTGCACCCCTCAAGCACTATATATACTTGTCTTCTCCTATATTGTAAGGAATATAAAAAGACAACCCTAGCGAAAGCTCTAGTAAAATACTCAGTAGAGAGAGAAAGTGAGAGATTGTATCATAGGCCATTAGATCCCTCATTATAGTAAAATTACTCACACACTCATAGTGGACGCAGGCCAGATTGGCTGAACCACTTATGTACTAGTGTCTCTCCTCTTCTCCACATCTCCCTCTATCATATATTTACTCTTATGCTGCCATTGTTATTCCTAGTTTGAGATTAATGACACCTCACCTGGTGGTGATATTTATAGCATCATTATTTTGGCATCGTCTGTGGGAACGAGAGGATTCATCTTTTCCTCCTTTATTGCTTGACCTCACCGGAGACTCTGGTGGTGAACCAGGCTTCACCCTGTGCGTGGAGCTGTTTCACAATTGAAAGAGGTCTTTAAGGTATAAAGCTCTCTAATATTTTCATTTACAAGATCTCTAGTCCTTTTCCATGGAACTAGAGTTACCACCTACACCTTCTGGTCTTGGAGGACCCAGTTCCATCCAGGCACCGCCCTAGTTCGAAATGGTTGAGGTGGCAGCAGCCTTGAAGTCCTTAGCTGCAACTCAGTAAGCATTGTAGGAGCAATTTGCCCTGCTAAACCAGAACATAATAATGAGACCACTTGGGGTCTCACCGGAGATGATTACTCCGGCAGCTGCTCAGCAACAACATGAGGCCAGGGGACCACCCCAAGCTCCGTGAAAGGACCAACCTACTCCTCAACGAAGGAGTGATGTTATTGACTCTAGGAGTTTACGCTTGGGGAGGTAAGGAAACCCTTGCCCTGAGGTTATGTACGATGATATTGAGGCAGAGGATGCTCCAACAGACTATTGGGAGCCGTATGAGGTCTCAAATAACACTGTATGTCCTATCCAGCAGAGCCGAGGTCAGTGTGAAGGACGAGATTGTGATGCGTGCCAAAGTGGATCGGCTTTTTATCGCTTAGGTAGAGGGTCGGCCTCTGAAAGGCTCGACCCTGTTAATGATCTGAGGGAGAGGCTGTCTAGTTCAAGAAGCATAACTAGCTCACAAAGAGAAGGTGGAGATCATTGACCTTATGGATGACCTCCACACGGCTGAGACTATGGTCAGGGGGAGGTCAACAGCCAACATTGTACAGCAGATGCGAAACCCTCAGTCCACCCTTTGGAGGTGACTGGGGACAACCTCGGCCAAGCCGATGTTGTTAAGCCTTGGAATAACTCTATTCAAAGGCTGGAAAAGAAGATAGGGGATCTCATAAAAAGCCGAGATGTATTACAAAGGGGGTACTCAGAGGGTTCACCATTTATGGCAAGGATTGTTAATTTATCAACCCCTACCAAATTTAAACCTCTAGTGGTGTCTACCAAGTACGACGGAAGTACCAACACCATCCATCATATTGAAATGTATCAATCTACATCAGACATTTATTCAATCTCTGATGAGATGAGGTGCCGAGCTTTCTCAAGTCCTCTAACTGGGGCTGCACATATCTGGTTCACTTCTCTTCTTAAAATTTCAGTTGAGAGTTTTAAAGGTCTGGCCGAGAGGTTTATTTATAACTTATGTTTTGGGGTAAGACCTAAGAAGAAGACAACTCACTTGCTTTATGTAAAGCAAGGGAATAATGAAAGCCTCAGAGACTACATCTCGAGGTTCAACAAGGAAAAGCTGGAAGTAGAAGATTATGAAGAGAGTATAGCCATGATAGCCCTTATTGGAGGACTTCAGAAGGGAATGCTACTCTGAAAGCTTGTTGAAGACCCTCCTAAGTTAATGGACGAGCTATTAGCAACAGCTGGAAAGGTCATGAAAGTAGGAAAAGAAATGGCTGCGAAGATGAGAATGGAAGTAGTAGTGGGAAATTTCAGAAGAAAAAGGATGGAAAGAAGAGGTTTGTAGACGACAAGTTTGCAAATTATACTCCTTTAACTGTGAGCTGCGAACACATCCTAATGAGATAAAGAATGATAGGTCCCTGAGATAGACGGAGAAGTTGAAGGCTCCTCCACATAAGAGAAACAAGAATTTATGGTGCGAGTTCCATAAGGATCACGACCATCTAACTGACAAGTGTTTCGCTCTGAAGGACGAGATTGAAAAAATGTTGAAGTCTGGAAAGCTTAGAAAGTATGTGGATAGTAGAGCTTCTAAGGGGGGAAGGGACGACCCTAAAAAGAAAAGAAAAGAAACGATAAATGCCAGGAAGATACCCCTGCCAGAAGAGCTGATGACTCAGATTATGATGACGATGACCCTGACCTCCCACCAAAGGACGACAATATCACAGTAAAGAGGGTCGGTATGATATATTTTGGTGTAAGCACTATATATGGAGGGCTTGCAGGGGGTGGCTCAGAGGTAGCTGATCGTAAGGCTCATGTGGCATAGGTCAAAGCTGTGACTAAGCCCGAGGTTGTGAACTTGGCTTCTACAGAGGTTAAACATGAAAAGAGAAAGAAGGTAGATATGGACACCCTCGTAATTGGCTTCTCACGAATTGATTTCAAGGATTTCTTAGCACCCCACGATGACCCTTTAGTCATCACCACAAGGGTGAATGGGTGTGAGGTTCAGAGGATCCATGTTGATGGGGGAAGTTCTGCAAATGTTATGTTTTGACCATGTTTTAAGAGGTTGGGCCTCAGTAGAGCTGAGCTTATACCTTATCACCATCCCTTGATTGGCTTCAGCGATGAAAAGGTTCATCCATTGGGTATGTATGAAATAGATGTGAGAATAGGAGATGAATAGTCTAAGAGGTTGATCAGAAAAGTCAATTTCTTTGTGATGGATGAAAATGTCTTTTCATCCTACAACCTCATCCTGGGACGAGTAGCCCTCAAAGAATTTGAGTCTGTGCCTTCAAAGATCCACCAGATGCTAAAATTCATGACTTCCTATGGAGTAGGGGAAGTGCAAGGTGACCAAATATCGGCACGTGAATGATACTTCAACTCTGTAGAAGAGAGAGAGGCTCATAAGAGGGCAACAACCACTTACAACATTGACACCCTTGATCCCAGAGACAAAACAAAGCTTAAAAAGGGAGAGGCCACTGAGGAGGTAGAATCCATCGTACTCAATAAGGACGAACTTAAAAAAACTATCCAAATTGGCAAAGCACTAAAGCCTGAGGTGAAGGAGGAGCTAGTGAAGCTGTTAAGGAAGAGACATGGTATCTTTGCCTAGAGCCATACAGATATGCCAGGTATTAATCCTAAGATTATGTGCCATAAAATCAATGTTTTAAACGATGCGAAGCCCATTAAGTAAAGAAGAAGGATATATTCAAGAGAGAAGTACGAAGTCATCATAGATGAGGTTCGAAAGCTTGAAGAGGCTGAGTTTATTAAAGAAGTCATATACCCTGAGTGGCTGTCTAATGCTGTCATGGTGGCTAAAGCTAATGGAAAATGGAGGATGTGTGTAGACTTCACCGATTTAAACAAGTCTTGCCCAAAGGAAAGTTTTCCCTTACCTCGTATAGATCAGATGGTGGATGCCACAACAGAACATGAGCTCATGAGCTTCATGGATGCATATTCCGTGTATAATCAGATCTTTATGGAATCAACAGACTTAGAGAAGACAACCTTCATCACAGATAAGGGGACCTATTGTTATAAGGTCATGTCTTGTAAATAAGATGTTCGAGGATCAGATAGGCAGAACTATGGAAGTTTATATGGAAGACATGCTGACGAAGAGTCTGAAGGCCGACACTCATGTAGCCGACCTTGAAAGAACTTTCAACACCATGGACAAATACAGAATGAAGCTCAACCCGTCCAAATGTGTCTTTGGGGTAGGAGTAGGGAAGTTTTTGGGATTCATTGTCAACCAAAGGGGAATACAAGCTAACCCTCGGAAGATCAAGGCTTTGCTGGAAATGAAGACATCCAGAACCATCAAAGACGTTCAGAGGCTAACCAGACGAGTTATTGCACTTAACAGGTTCGTCTCAAGAGCCATATATAAGTGTCTTCCTTTTTTCAAAGTTCTTAAAAAAGGACTTCGAATGGAATGAGGAATGTGACAAAGATTTCAAAGAGCTCAAGCCCTACCTCAGATCAACTCTACTCCTATCTCGACCAATTTAGGGCGAAAAAGCTGTATGTATATTTAGGTGTATCTGAGTCAGCCATCACTGCTGCAATAGTAAGATAAGAGGATGGAGTGCAGAGACCAGTGTACTTCAATAGAAAGGCACTACAAGGGTCTGAGCACAAGTACCCTCAGATTGAAAAGTTAGCCTATGCTTTGATATATCCTTCCAGGAAAATAAATCCATACTTCTAGGCCCACTCCATGGCCGTCCTCACTGATTCCCCACTCAGACAGGTCCTCCATAAGCCTGAGAAGTCAGGAAGGCTAATGACCTGGGCAATCAAGTTGGGGGAGTATGATATTATTTATCAACCCAGGTTTATCATCAAGGGATAAGCACTTACAGATTTAGAGGCCGAGTTTACCTGGGATGAAGCTGATGTTGAGAAGAATCATGAGGCTGTAGATGAGCCACTAGAGAGAAACATCGACTGAACTTAGGACGAGGCCAAGATAAGTGATATCAAACAAAGAACAGTTGAGAACGAAGAAGAGAGATAACTTTTTAGATAGGGGACCTTAGCTGAGGGTAACTTCTCTTCGTATGAAACCATATAGAACCTCTTTATTAATGGGTCGTCCTGTGAAACCGGAAGTGGAGCAGGGCTGATAGTGTAGGCACCAGATGGTATAAATATTGAATATGTGCTGAGGTTCAACTTGAAAGCTTCCAACAATGAGTCAGAGTACGAGGCATTAATAGCAGGTCTCTCTTTGGATAAAGCCCTTAATGTCAACCATCTCCTAGTCCACAGTGACTCAAGATTAGCCATGAACCAAATCCCGGGGGTGTATGAGGCCAAAGTTGAAAGGATGGACAGATACCTGAAGAGAGTGAGAAAGATGCTAGAAAGCTTCAAGGAAGTAAAGATTAAGAGGATACCTCGGCTAGAAAATAGCCGAGCTGATGCACTCGTGAGGTTGGTCTCAGCGATAAAAATAAACATAAGGTGAACAATGCCAGTCGAGATTCTGATCAAACCGACAATCGAAGAGGACGAGGTTGCTAAACCTTGCTTGTATCTGAGTTTAGGGGCCTCATGGATGGACCCTCTTATCAAATACATCAGAGAGGGACTACTACTAGAATCAAAGCTGGAAAGGGGGAAGCTAAGGTTCAGAGATGAAAAATTCTCTATTATAGGTATGTCTTGTATAAAAAGGGATTCCTGCTCCCTCTCCTCAAATGTGTCCACCCTTCAGAGGTTCCACACCTTTTGCATGATGTTCATGAAGGATCTTGTTCAAATCACATAGGAGGGAGGCCGTTGGCTAAGAGGTTAATCTCCCAGGGGTACTGGTGGACGACCTTGGCCAAAGATGCATCTGCGTATGTGAAGAAGTGTGATAAGTGTCAGAGGTTCTCCACCACCCCTCATCAACGTCACCAACCTCTGGCTTCAATCATCTCCCCTTGGCCAATTGCAGTATGGGGCATTAACTTGGTAGAACCCTTGCCAAGAGCTATAAACAACTATCGGTTCTTAATAGTGGCTATTGATTATTTCTCCAAATGGGTAGAGGCCGAGTCAATGATCACAATTACTGAGTAGAAGACTTTCCAGTTCATTTGGAACAACATCATATGTAGGTATGGCCTTCCAAATACCCTCATCTCAGATAATGGAACCCAATTCAAGAATGTTTCTGTAACACCCCGTACTTTTGTGCATTTAATATTTAATTAATTCGGGATTTTAAATTACTGGTGTGTTGGAATTTTAATTGAATTAATTATGACAATGTATATATTTAAATATTAATCGAGGAGTAAATGGCTAATGTTTAGGGAAATTTATTTACTAAGTGAATAGTAATAATTTAATTACGTCGTTTCGGGTATTAATGACGGGGTATGCATTTATCACAGCCGGGAGTCGGTATAAGACTAAATGGGGTGTGAGATAAGGATTTTTATAAATTAATTCAGATGTCAATTCTGACTGCGCGGTTGAGTCCGGATGGGTCGAGATAGTCAGAAAAGAGTACCCGGGGGTAGTAATTGGGTCTCGGGGTATTTTTGGGCATAGCCGGGCCCACACGGAGTGAGTTGGGCCACTTTAATTAAGCCCATTAGGTGAAAAATGGGATTAAGGGTTTTTAACCTAATGGGGAGATTAGGAAAAGGGGCAGCCAAAATTATTCTAACCTAGGGTTTGAGAGGGAGATTGGGGGAAAACAATCAAAAGGCAAATTGGGAGCTTTTGGAGCCAAATTAAAGGGTTAATTTGGGGTGTTCTTCGTCAACCAAACTCTACAACAACGGAATCAGACCCTACGAATGATTCCAGGCAAGTGGTTAACTGTTTTGATTCTTAAAGCATGATAATCAATTTATATTATAGTGATGTGGGTATGAAAATCCGTTTTTGGGTGTAAATGGGTACAAAATGGGGTTTTTATTTTTGAAATACTTGAATGAGATTCAAAGTAAGATTTAGATAGGTGATTGATATCTGAATATGTATATATGATTTGAACGAAAATTTCAGAACATAAAAGAGTAGAAATTGAATCTGGAATTTGGGATTTAAAATAGATAGTTGAATTTTATGGAGAAAGACCCATTTCGAAAATTATGAGATAAGTAGAGAGGTTAATTATCTTAAGGTCCCTATGATGAATGGGATGTGGATTAACCATGTGTAGATGATGGGAGAGTGTAATTAGAGGTTTAAATTCTAGTTTAGAAACCTTGAGGTTCGTTAATGGTGGAAAACAGGGGGGAGGCAGAGCTGTAACGAAGGGGTCGATCGATCGACCGGGGGAATCGATCGATCGATGGTAGGAAATTCTGGGCAGTTCGCCCAGTTTGTATATAAGGGAAAAAATTTAATTAAATTTAACTCCCAAACATTTATTTAGTAATAAATAATGGTGAAACAAATATTCCTAGCAATTTTGGGAGAAAGTAATTGGGACTAGGATGAATTTATGTGGGGGCATTTAATGGATAAATTTGAGAGACTTTATTCCAAAATAGTGAGGTACGGATCAAGTGAATCGAATCCGGGTATATTGGTAAAGTGCCCCATGGTAGTGAATTAAGTTTGGAGATAAACTAAGTAATTTAGAGTCGGGGTATAGACTCGGGAAATATTTAATTTCGGGCCAAGTGAATCGAGTCCGGGTATGTTATTAATTATAAGAAAATATAATTGGGAAAATTCTAGAAATAAAGGTGTGACACATTGTAGGCAAAGATGTGGGTATTATATTATGAGATGTAAATTGGACCAAGTGAGTGAGTCCGGGTATGTTGGTTAAGTGATATCAAGGTGTCAAATTAATTATAGAGAGAAAGTAATTAGTTTGGAGTCGGAACTTTGACTCGGAAATGTGGAGGTAAGGGCCAAGTGAGAGAGTCCGGGGATAATGGTTGGGTGACACCAAGTTATTAAATTAATATATGTGTTAATTAGTTTAATTAGAGTCGGTTTATAGACTCGGGTAGAATTAAATTAATATGTGTTAATTAGTTTAATTAGAGTCGGTTTATAGACACGGGTAGAATTAAATTAATATGTGTTAATTAGTTTAATTAGAGTCGGTTTATAGACTCGGGTAGAATTAAATTACTATGTGCGTTAATTAATTTAATTAGAGTCGTTTTGTAGACTCGGGTAGGATTAAATTAATATGTGTATTAATTAATTTAATTAGAGTCGGGCGATAGACTCGGGGAAAGTATTATATTAATTAAGGTGTGAATTAATTATATTAGAGTCGGACCATAGACTCGGGAAGAGGATAAGTTATTAAGTGAGAAAATTAATTACATTGAGTCGGGCCACAGACTCAGGAAATTACAGGCAGTGTATGGGATTTTGAGTACATGGTAAAGACGGGTTTATATTATATATATATACGGTGTCGTGATAGTATATATATATACGTGTATTTATTGTGCGTGATACTAAAAATCAGTGATTAGATATTTATTAAATTTATATACTCTAATGCTATCAAGGGAGGTCGCACGATGTGGGTGAATCCCCTAGCTTGAGGAGTAGGGCGAGTATATCCCCAGGTCATAGCGTCCGGTATATATGGGTGAGGGATTTATCTCACTTTCAGGGAAGGAATATGACCGCCTCCACTTCGTTTATATTTTAGTCCAAGTTGGTGAGCGATTCTAACTTGGGGAAACTAGGTTTTGTGAGCACACCTAGTGAGATAGCATTTTAGAGGGAATCATCCGATGAGGGTATACTCGGAAGGATGGATACGCGTATGATATATGTGTGGATGTTAGTAAAGGTACGTATAATATAGTAGTAAATATTATATGTAGGTGTTAATACAGTGCGTGATGTATTTACCTTATATAACTCGGGTTACAGTTATATGTTGTTAATTAATGAGAAATTAATTAAGTTAATTATTGGTGGAAATAATATAGTGTTTGACGTATGTACTTTATATAACTTGTGACACGGTTATATGTTATTATTTAAGAGGAATTAATTAAGTTAATGGTGAGATAACTTAAATTTCAAGAATCATTATACTCGGGTTAGAGTAGTATGGCAAGGGAAGGTTATACCAAGACTAGTTGGACAGGGTAGCACAACTAGGAGGGGTTAAGGTAACCGGTAGGTGTGCACAATAGTGGAGGGGTGAGAATGTCCACAAGGGAGTGCGACACTAACTTAAATATTAAGCGCATTCATGCATTTTAAATTACTGCACTTAATTCACTTGCTAAATATTTTCAAAATGTTTTGGGTTCTAACCCTTGCTATAAAATTATTTTCAAAACCTTTTAGGTGTCCAGCCACAGGGACGCCAGGATTGATATTCTATTCCAGGGACACGGAGCTGCGGCATATGTGGATGCTAGCAGGAGTTTGGATTAGACGCATCATTCATTCATTCCTAGAGTAGGAATCTTATATCAGTTTCAGTTTTATTTAGGGCTTGTCGCCCAGACTTCTCGGTACAGTTTTCAGATGTTGAATATTTGTATTTGGTTTATTTCTTTGGTGGTCGGTGATTTATTCGGCATGTTGTGTATTTATGATTCAGTTCTTTTTCATTCAGTTGTGTGAATGGTTTATATATTCCGCATGTACTGTTTTGGTTTTATTAAAAAGTTAAAATTGGCACTAGTTTTTGGAATATTAGGTGGTTAGTAAGTTTTAAAAAGTTTTCGACAGTGATGCTAAGGATGATCCAACTGGGATTCCTGTTTTAATTTGGTATAGGATTGATCACCCGGTATTTTATTAGGCGGGGTGTCACAGTTTCCTTAGAAACATAGTACTAAAGAGTAGGGATCAAGCATTTTTTCTCTTCTCCTGGTCGCCCCCAGGAAAACGGTCAGACCGAGGTCACAAATCGAACAATCCTTAATGAGATAAAGAAGAGGATGGAAGAGGCCAAAGGAAGATGGATAGAGGAGGTATATGCTGTGCTTTGGGCCTACAGGACGACAATGAGAACACCAACAGAAGAAACTCCATTTATGTTAGCCCATGGCTCACGGGCTGTCATCCCAACAGAGGTAGGACTTCCTACTCGTAGAGTTCAGATATATAACCCTCAGAAGAATGGGGAAGAGAGAAGACTTGATCTTGATTTGACTGAGGAAAGAAGAGAGGATACAAAGATAAGACAGGCAGCCTATCGGTAAAGAACTGTGAGATTCTACAATCAGAGGGGGAAGCTAAGGCCTATAGCTGTGGGAGACATAGTCCTGAAGAAGAATAGGCAAAAACTAAATAAGCTCCATCCTAATTGGCATGGTCCTTATAGGGTAGTTGATGAGGTTGTACCTGGTCCCTACCGACTAGAAAATCTTGAAGGAGAACCTTTCCAACCCTTGGAATGCCGATCACTTAATGAAATATTACATATGATATTGCAGTTTTTCCTATCTTTTGTAATACATGTACCAATTTATACAAAGGATGTTAATGAAAGGATAACAATGTTATACTGATACTTTTGTTATATTATATTTTAAACATCATTATTTGGTGAAAGTTTAAGCGGTAAAACATTATAATTTGGTGACCTCAGACCTTAAACATCATTAGTTTGGTGAGAGTTTAAGAGGTAAAACATCATAATTTGGTGAACTATGAGGTGAAACATCATTAATTTGGTGACCTCAGACCTTAAACACCATTAGTTTGGTGAAAGCTTAAGAGACAAAACACCATAATTTGGTGACCTCGGACCTTAAACATCATTAGTTTGGTGAAAATATAAGGGTAAAACACCATAATTCGGTGACCTCAGACCTTAAAAATCATTAATTTGGTGAACTATGAGGTGAAACATCGTTAATTTGGTGACCTCGGACCTTAAATATCATTAGTTTGGTGAAAGTTTAAGAGGTAAAACACCATAATTTGGTGACCTCAAACCTTAAACATCATTAGTTTGGTGAAAATATGAGGGTAAAGCACCATAATTCGGTGACCTCAGACCTTAAAAATCATTAGTTTGGTGAAAATATGAGGGTGAAACACCATAATTTGGTGACCTCAGACCTTAAACATCATAATTTGGTGAAAGTTTAAGAGGTAAAGCATCATAATCTAGTGACCTCAGACCTTAAACGTCATTATTTGGTGAAAGTTTAAGAGGTAAAACATCATAATTTGGTGACCTCAGACCTTAATCATTATTATTTGGTGAAAGTTTAAGAGGTAAAAAATCATAATTTGGTTACCTCAGACCTTAAACATCATTAATTTGGTGAACTATGAGGTGAAACATCATTAATTTGGTGACCTTAGACCTTAAACATCATTAGTTTGGTGAAAGTTTAAGAGGTAAAACACCATAATTTAGTGACCTCAGACCTTAAACATCATTAGTTTGGTGAAAATATGAGGGTAAAACACCATAATTCGGTTTTCTCAAACCTTAAAAATCATTAGTTTGGTGAAAATATGAGGGTAAAACACCATACTTTGGTGACCTCAGACCTTAAACATCATAATTTGGTGAAATTTTAAGAGGTAAAACATCATAATTTGGTGACCTCAGACCTTAAACATCATTATTTGGTGAAAGTTTAAGAGGTAAAACATCATAATTTGGTGACCTCAGACCTTAAACATCATTATTTGGTGAAATTTTAAGAGGTAAAACATCATAGTTTGGTGACCTCGGACCTTAAACATCATTAGTTTGGTGAAAGTTTAAGAGGTAAAACACCATAATTTGGTGACCTCAGACCTTAAAAATCATTAGCTTGGTGAAAATATGAGGGTAAAACACCATAATTTGGTGACCTCAGACCTTAAACATCATAATTTGGTGTGATGAAACTTTTAAATGTGGAGTATCATAGTTATAGAATAATAAAACATCATATGAAGCAATAGAATCAGAAAAAGCCAAGCTGTTTATGATCATACCATAAAAGAGGGTTCAGAATTACAATTCAGAGTATCAAGAAACTTATATTAGAGTTCATAGAAACTAGAATTATAGACAAAAGGGGATCAAAATTATAGTTGTAAAAAATATGAATATTGAAAAGTTGTTAATTGGTAAGAGGGCCTATACCTCGGCAGGAGCCGACCCACCAACAGCTGCAGTTGTCTGGTTAAGGCCGACATTGGTAACTTCAACTTCAGCATCAAGATGAGTACTGTCTTCTGTCTCTGTGACCTCAAGAGCAGCCGTCTCGGCTGGATCAACATCACCCTCTCCAACTTCCTTCAAGGCCTGAGCAAACCGAGGGTCTCCAAAGTCGATACTAACAAAGCCCTCAACAGTCAGGATCCCAGAATCACTCTCCTTTATAGCTTCCCAATTTCCGGTCGCTTTGATACCCCTCTCTAGGTACTCAAAGTAAAAGCTGACAAACTCATCAGACACCTTATAGTCCTCAACGGCTTTCTTTGAGGCATCTTCCAAGGAAGCTTTGACTGCAGCATCAACCTTCGATTGAAGAACATCATCCCTGGCCTTCAGAGATTTATCATGATCCATCTTGAGCTGAGACATGTCGTTGTCCCTTTGCTTGATGACTCCGTTCAACCTTTAAACCTCTACATTCAGAGAGGCCTCAACCTTCTCAGCCTCCTTACCCTTTTTCTATAAGGGGCATCTTCTTCAAGGTCCAGTCAACAAGGTGATGGAAAGATAAGACACCCTGTAGTGGAAGATCAGACGTATGAGTAATAGTTTCCAAGAAGCCGAGGTAACACTTAAAAGAAAGATCTAATAAACTGATACCTGGATTGATTTGTGAAGAGCGAACTCAGCCAATAAAGGGACATCCAAGTCACGAAGAAAATGCTTGTCTTCCTTAGTCATTATGGTGCTAATAGCATCGACAGCTTTCAGACTATGTCTGACCAAGATATCTCTAATCTTGAGCTGAGATAGACGAGCAACCAGGCCATCGTCAATAGAAATAAGTATGGCCCAGTCTTTTGCCTGAGTTTTTCTCAGCCTCGTATGTGCCGGCTCAGTGGAAGGCTTCCTTTTCTTACTAGCCTTGGCCTTAGATCCACCGATGATCTTTTTTGTGTTAGGCGGGGGTACACCTTTGCCACCTCTTTTCTCCATAAGCTTCATAAGGCTAGGAGACGATATCTCCCGAAAGTCGTCTGAGATGACTGCTGGACGCTCTGCAAAAGACAAACCTTTGAGTTAGTCAATCAGAGGTAAAAAATATACGAGACATAACTTTGCTAAGAAAAACACTATAGACTTACGAAGCTCTTCTAGGGGACCACCCCTCAAACCTGTCTGAGAAAGGTAATAAGGGGTCATCAGATGTTCATATTTGACTAGATGACCTTTCTCGCCCTAATTATGAAGGTCCTCAACGTTTTTGTAATTGTCTTAGCTAAGACCAGGGTCAACTTTAGCTGCGAGGGAAGCTTTCCCCCATCTCAGAAGGGTCTTTGGAACTGACGTTCCAGATGCCTCATCTGAACCAAACTCCCATGCCCTAGAAATAAAGAAGTACTGAGGTTTCCAATTGTGATTTAAAGTTTGGGTAACCAAGAGCATTTTCTTCTCTGATTTCTTGGCCAAGAAGTGATAGTATCTAGGATGATTTTTGGTAGACAAAGGGACGTAACAACAAGCAAAAACTCTAACTGGAAGGTCTGAATGATGAACAGTCTTTTAGAGGACGATGGCCCCAATCATAACCCTCCAGGCATTTGGGGACAATAGGTAAGGGGAAAGATTTATGTGTGAGAGTATAACTCTGATGGTTGGGTGGATAGGAAGACGAAACCTAACTTAAACATCTGTTCATAAACACAGATTTTGCCATCACGTCCATCGGAGGCCATCTCATCCTTCGGAGGTTTCCTAAGGATGATTAAAGAATCTATGTAATAGAGGTGCCTAAAAAAAAGAAGGTCGTACTCATTCACAGGACTCTCATACTCGGTAGCCTTAGTGGTATCGAGTTCACTATCCTCACCATCATCACCATCCCCAACAACTTCGGCCTGGGCATTTATAGGGGCACCACTAGGAAACCTCTTAGCAAATTCAACCTCGGTGGCAACCGATAGGGGAATGGCATCAATAATAGGGGAAATTCCACACTGGGCCCTACAATTTCATCAGAGGAAGATCTACGAGAAGTACTAGCACCTCTGTGGGACGAGGCACGACTTGAAACCTCAGCTTTCTCCAGAACCACATCTTGCCTAGGAGAATAATCTATAGCCTCTTAAAAAGAGTCTACAGATTCTCCTGCTTTAGACGTTGACATAGGGTCTGAGGAAGAGGACTCAGACATTGGTACAGGCTCAGCAGGATCGGCTGGCTCAGGGTATATAATCTTCAAGGGTGGAGGAAAAATTGTTCTGAGGGGGAAGGCCTCAGCCCTACAAGCTTCCTCCTGAGCTAACTCTATCTGCCTAATCTTTTCAAAGGTATTCTCACACAGAGATGGGAACTCTTCAATGAGTTTGTACAAATATCTGAGCATTCAGAAGATGACACTACACTTGAGAGTTTGAACTAAAAGGGGAAAATAGGCAAATAACTTGTGCAACTTGAACTAAATATTAAATAAGGAATCCAAAGGGTATCTAATAAGAACACCAAGAACATTCAAGGGTAGGTTACTGGAGAAGGTGACCAAAAGGTCACCGGAAGCCATAATGGAAGGTTTTTTTTAGCTAGAGTAACCTCGGAGCAGCCTAGAATAGTCCTAAAACTACCTAACTACTGCCATCCTAACCTTATAACCACTTGATAGTGGTGGAAACCCTCGCCGGAAAAAGAAAATCTCATCGAAAAATTGAAAACGTAAAGCAATACCCAGAAATGAAAAGCTTGAAGTTGAGAAATAATACCTGGCAGAGTTTGAAGGAAGGAAGAAGAAATTAGAAGAGAGAACCTTAAGTCACAGCAAAGTCAATGGAAGATTGAGGAGAAATTTTGGCAACAGAAGCTTAGGCACAAAAATGAAAGAAAAAAGAGAAAATGAGGAAAGAGAAGGGTTTTAAAACCTTCTCAATGATGGGGCCTAATTTTCAACACACCCATCATTACATTAGAGAACCCAAAAGACGCTGTCATAATTATCATACCTTGGGGAGTATGTTAGTCACTTCAATGAGTGACATGTGTTAAGGGATCACTCCACGCCCCAAGATACCAAAGCAACTCAGCCTCGGACTAACCTACATACCCCTCAATCACCTACTCATATAGGAGACTAAGGGCTAGGGGGTGATTGATATACCCAAAGTTCACCCTCATACTCTGGATCACTAACCTCAGCCTGCTTCACCGCCGAGTGGACAACAGGCCTACAACAGCGATCGGGAATATCGTCTTATGCAAGGTTGGCTCTCTAATAACCAACCTCGGCTGGGAAGCACCTGAGGTCAGAAGCACCTTATAAGATTAGGTTATTTCCAACATTGTACTTTGCTTAAGCCGACGTTACATCCTGCCTCATGCCTAACCTCGGCTAGTCTTCCTGGCCGAGGTCATCATGGTTATTGATAAGATAAAGAAACACTATCGGACTTCATCAACCTCCTACTCGACTAGGCCAAGGTTACAGTAGTTAAATGCACAAGTCCGAGCGCATGAAAGAACATGGAAGGTTTGGAACACGTGAGTAAATCAGTTATAACCAAATCATTCCCCTCACATGAGGGAATATTTTGGTCATCATTATCTATATGAGATCAACAGGATACTGGTTCGATTCTCATATACACGATCATTACATGCTTGGGGGTACACTGCACCCCCAATCACTTTATATACTTGTCTTCTCCTATATTGTAAGGGATCCAAAAAGACAACCCTAGAGAAAGCTCTGGTAAAATACTCAGTAGAGAGAGAAAGTGAGATATTGTATCACAGGCCATTAGAGCCCTCATTATAGTGAAATTACTCACACACTCACAGTGGACGTAGGCCAGATTGGCTGAACCACTTATATACTAGTGTCTCTCCTCTTCTCCCCATCTCCCTTTATCAAATATTTACTCTTGTGCTGCCATTGTTATTCCTAGTTTGAGCTCAACAACACCTCACCTGGTGGTGCTGTTTACAACATCATCAGTCATATAGTCGATTGAACAGTGTATTCAAAATATTACCCCGGCACAACAATTCATCTTCAGGACGTTTCTTTCTTTCTTTCTTTCTAGGTAGTTTCTACTTCATTATCTTTTGGCATAAGAATTGGTTAAAGTTTAGGATCCAAAACATATGTAACTTTTAGTACTGTAAAAAGAAAAAACAACTTTTCTTTCCATCGAGTAAAATTTATTCCATAAAATGATCTAAACGAACGTTGGGTTCATAAAAGATACCATATTCTGATCCGCCTCCATGAAAATAACACCTTAAGACTGTTATTGTCCTTAAGGTGTTATTTTTTCCACTCAAATCGAGATTGCTAATACGTATATATGCAAATTACCTCCAATGTACAACAAATTTATGGTTTCTTAAAGTAGCAAACTTGAAAAATTCCCACGAAACACTCCACGAAAATGATAAGAAGAAAATACAGAGAAAGAAAACAAATTTCTAAGGTGAAAAAATGACAGGATTTGGTTTTTTTTATGGGTAGAATTGTGTTAGTCCACAATAGGTTCCCTTTCAAACTGTCATTTAATCGGGGCCTTTGGATATGAACTATTTTGATTTAATGCTCTAGATATGTCCAAAAAAGGTATTGACCATACAACTCTCACTTACCAAAGTGGCGGGAAAAATTTGACCGTTGAGATTGAACCCTCTCTGTGTGTTGTATCTAATCCTCTGCATTTAAATTTGGACATCCTTCTTTGTTTACTTCATCAAAAATCAAAGGCTCCTACTTTTCGTCTCACAAAGTGAAAAGTGCGAATCTAAAAAGCCCAATCTTATTTTCGCACTTTGTTCGGATGGTGCTATGAGCCATTTTTGGTGCTATGGTGCACACTAGGAGCATACTCCTTAAGACATACAAGTAAAATCTTATAACACACACGACTTTATTAAGCCACTCAACTTTTCATCATTTCCCAATGTGGGACATTGACTTTTTAACTTCCTTTTGGCTTTACACATTCCACCAAATGGCTTTTCACATTCCTATTTTTATTGTAATTATAACCCATTAATATAACAATTTCCCAATAATCCTCTACTAGATTGTAATAGTTATGAAATTTGTTCTCTTGATATTATCATGTATACATGAAGGTACATTTATATTCAAACCTTTAATGAGTGAATATATATCAAGGTGCTAATAAGATAAAGGTGTTATCTATCTTGGTCTCATAAATATTTACAAGAGTAAACCCAAACTATCTCTAGAAGCGGCACAACTTCCTATGTTCACATAGGTGAGGTTCACTTACATGTCCATGATACTTTAGATATTGAACTCAATTAAGAGTTGACCTCATCCTCAAAATGTAGCAATTTGCACTGAACATCCTAGAAGGGACATTAATTTAAATTAAATTCAGTGTACAAACAATCACTTATCAGTAACTTGTTATTACCCATTCAACTTTGGAATAATGTTAGTGCTATTACAATGTTTGGTTACCATTACCAGTTATTTTCTAAAAAAATGTTTTAGTCCCATTCTAATAGATTTAATATTTACTAAATTCATTAAGAGTCCTTTAGTAAGAGTATTTGCTAAATTCTTACTTATTCAAAAATAAATAACTCCATCTATTATTAATTGATTGACATATTCATGTCAGCTAATGTGCCTAAAATTTTCATTATAACTTTTGTTATATGCTCTAGATAATGTAGCTTCACTATCAAAGCACAAAGATGTCACTGGTTTTGGACACAATTTTATATCTAATAATAAATTTATTAGCCTTTCTTCTTTTTTATCTGCTTCTGCTAGTGCTATAAACTCTATTTTTATTAATGAATGTGTCAAGTAAGTTTATTTCTTTAATGCCTAAGAAGACTCTCCACCTACTAAGTTGAATATCCATCCAGAAGTGGATTTATTATCACTTGCACTAGTCAACCAACTAGCATCAGAATATCCTTTAAACACTATTCGAAATTTATAGTAAAATAGACCTAACCCAATGGCCATCTTGAGGTAACCAAGTATCCTTACAATCGCTTTCCAATGTTCAACACTTGGATTATTCGTGTATCTTGACATTTTTTCTGCTGCAAATACGATATCTGGCCTTGTGCAATGCATTGCATACATGAAACTTCTAATTGCACTAGCATACTCAAGTTGTGCAACTGCTCTACCATAATTTTCAAATAATTTCACACTAGAATCATATGAAGTATTTATGTCTTTCATTTTCAAGTGTTTGAATTTGAGAAGCACATTCTCAATATAATACGATTGACACAATTCATATCCCCCACTATGTTTCATAACTTTAATGCTTATGATAGTATCTACTTCATTAAGATCATTCATCTTAAATTGTGAAGTAAGAAATTTCGTAGTCTCAGACACACCTCTCATGTTTGTTTAAAAAATTATTAAGTCATTAACATAAAGACAAATAATTACACCATAATCGTTTGTGATTTCAAATATTTTGTTTGAAACCATTTAAAAGAATGATCGAATCAAATTATTCATGCCATTGTTTTGGCGATTGTTTCAAACCATAAGTGACTTAATTAATTTACAATCTTTATTTTCATTTCCATGCAAAACAAACCCTTCGGGTTGTGTAACACCCAGTGATTTTGGACTATATATATATATATATATATATATATATATATATATATATATATGTATGTATGTATGTATGTATGTATGTATGTATGTATGTATCATGTTATAAATAAAACATTTTGTAAAAATATTTTTGGGAATGAATTATTTTTGGTATTTAAAAATATGGGTTTAACTATATAAGAAACTATTCACACTGGGGCAAAGCTGCGATTTTTTTTTAGAGTTTGTATTTGAGTTAAACTCCTTTATTTTCCTATGTTAAATAGACTCGAGTATAGACATTTTAAACTCTTTTAACCCTTCTCAAAATTCAGTAGCTTCCTAAATTATTATCTCCTTTCTCCTACCAAACCTAAACCCCATTAAAAACAAGTTTCAACTCAAGTTTTAAAGATCCAAATCACGTTTTCTCAAGATCAACCAAGAACAAGCCTTTGCTAATTTCGCAAAAGGAGCACAACTGAGTACTCAGATTTTCAAGATGACGTCTTAATAGGCATGAATACTTCTATTTTTACCCTTAAGTGTTAAGCGTTTTAAATATTGCCTAAACTTTAATTAATTGTGTTTTTCTTAAAATCAATTAGGAAGATTAATTAGGGAACGTGAAATAAATTATGGAACTATTTTTATGAAATCTCAAAATACGTTTAAGACTTGAAACAATTGCATGCTTAGATTAGATATTTGGGGTACGATAGAATGGTGTGACATTTCACGCATTGAAATTATAAATATGAACTTGGAATAATACTTCGACTCGTATAATTACGATATTGCTGTGTAGGTTATAGAACATAATTATTATTGTGTATTATTTTGCATACGCAATTTAAAGTGGAACTTTGTGTTAATCAATAAAACATCATTTATATGGAAATTATAGAATTTAATAACTTATGTGACTTTTGGTAGGGCTTGTTTAATTTTAAAATCAGATGGACGTAATTTGGATGAAATTGTAATTGTAGAAGAAATTGGAAGAATTGTAGTGATCAATTAAAAATAGACTTTTTATGTATATGGCTTGTGTTAATATTTTTACATCGGGGGGGGGGGGGGGGGGGACTTTAGGGCATAGGTAGTTATACTTTTACCCTTGTTTCACATGTTGCTTTCTAGGTATGGGACGAGTAGATAGACCTCATTGTTGTTGAGATTTTCTAGGTATGGGACTAGTGAGTGGATGCTCGTATGGTTGGGTATTTTCTAGGTGGGGCTAGGTGGTACACGGTTCTGTTGTTTCGTTAGCCTTCGTGTGAAACTAGGTGGTAATTTTGGTAGGTATTCTTCTCAGGTGATAGGCTAGGAAGAACTTATGGTTTTTGGTGATACTAGGTATGGGATGAGGGATGGTTTTTTGGTTGGGTTACCCGAATGAAGGCTGGGGACAATAGAGAACAAAAAGAACTTAATTATGAATAAATAATTAATGCCTAAGATAATGAATGGGTATTAAAATGAATTTGAGTTGGGAGTATGTGCAGAGTTAACAATAAGCGGACAACCTAGCTATAGCAATGTGCGTGTGTGTTGGTATCCTGAGTATGTTCAAAGCTAAAGAAATTGGGCAAATTGACTATAGTGACGTGTTGTGCACGGAACCTCATGAGTATGTTTAGTTCTAATGAAATTGGGCGAACTAGCTATAGTAAGGAGAATGAGTATAGTGTGTAAAATTGTTAGTGCGCTAGGGGTATGTGCATGACCAATAGAAGGATAAAGTGGCTATACTAGTGTTGCATAAATAAATTAGTTGCACTAATTCAATTAATAACTATGAGTTTATAAATTAATGTTATAATATTATTGTGACACCCCGCCTAATAAAATACCGGGTGATAAGTTTTATATCAAATTAAACAAGAATCTCATCTGCTTAATTCTTAGCATCACTGTCGTTAAGTCATTAATTACTAGCCACCTAGTCTTTTATTAAGCTGATGCCAAATTTTATCTGCATTAATCCAACTCAACCAACATACTAGGAAAATAAATTAACTAATACAAGAAAGAAACTACATAAGCCACAAAGTAAGTCCAAGAGTTTGTCGAATAATATCGACTCCAAGCAATCCACAAAGTGTAAGTATAAAAGTATACCGATACATGCCAAGACTGAATATAAAAGTACAACCGAAAAAGTCCCTATATAGAGATATAATGAGACAAGCATCTACACAAAGATCCCGCAACAATCCACATAAGCTGCACACACTGTAGGAAGAATCAGGCCTGGCGCCCCTGTGGTAGGACACCTAAAAGGTTTTTGAAAATATTTTATTGCAAGGGTTAGAACCCAAAACATTAGAAAATATTTAGCAAGAGTATTTAAATGCAAGAGATAAAAATACAAATGTTCTTCATATTTAAATTAGTGCCGCGCACTCCCTTGAGTATACCACACCCCTCAACTAATGTGCACGCCTAACGAATTATACATAATACACCTAGCCACTCTCCCCGTAACTAGCCTTTTGCCGAATTTTATACTAAATGGCCCACTATAATACCCCATGTGAATTTAGTACATTTCTATGAGTTATTATTCACATTAACTTTCTTAAAGCATCATTTCTCACTTTAAGTCATATGTCATTTCCACAAGTTATGTTATCTATATATTTCACACCATGTATATATATATAAATCCCCGTATATAATTCTGCACTATATATACGTATCATATCTCAATATTCACACACATGTCGGATATAAATGCTATCACTGAATGCATAGGAGGCGACCATAGTTCCCCTCGAAAGTGTTCGCTCCATACCGTAACGGTCCCACCCCTAATATACGCTATGGCCTGGGGAATATACTCACCCTGCATTCGCTAGTCAGGGGACTCACCCACATCGCGTAACCTCCTACGATAGCATTAATATTGGTATGAATTTACTATATATATTATTCACACACACACACACACACACACACACACACATATATATATATATATATATATATATATATATATATATATATATATATATATATATATATATATGTATGTACTACACATCAACATATATATAGAAATCCAGGCTACCTGAGTATTATGCCCATACCCAAGCCTAAAACATTTAAGTCTATAGTCCGACTTCATTTTGATCAATTACATGCTAATTAATTCTCATTATTTTGGTGTATCCCTTTCAAGTATACCCGGACTCTCTATCTCTCGGCCCAAAATTTAATAATTTCAACACACCCTTCAATTTTATGCAATCAAGTCTAATCACTTAAACAACAGGATTACAATATACTAAATCATGAACTTACATCTTCAATTTCATGCAATCATGTCTAATAAATTTCAAGGTTAGTTATTACCAAATCAAACCTAATTCAATACTCAATTTTATAATTCAATTAGGGCAGGAACTGTAAATTTTCAACACAACAGGTTTAAATCAGAGAAATTACAGAAATTTGGCAAACATCATAGATGGTTCAAATGAAGAGCCCTGTCATTAAAACGACAGTGGATCTCGTTCGAATGAAATACCATGTCGTTCGAATGACCCTGGTATTTACCCCCTCTCTCTCTTCTGCTCAAAACACCCAGTTCTCTATTAACAAGTTTTTAACCTCTGTTCTGAACAGATTTCTGTATTAAAACGTCCCCAGATTCATCCTAACCCATTCTTTTGTTACAAAAAATCTAGCCCTAACAATTGTCATCAATTTCATCAACAATCAAACCCTCTACAGATTTATAACTCCCATAAGAAGGAAATCCCGAATTTTCTCAAGAACAAACCCTAGAATTTAATTGAATTCCACCTCTTTTAATATGAAAAGATAGTTGTAATTTAATAATCATAATTTAAACCACTTGCCTAAAACATGAAGATCTAGGGCTTTGAATGAAGGTGTTGAATTGCGATTGAAATAATATCTCAAACATTCCCAAGTTCCTTTTCTCTTTGGCTCTTCTTTTAGCTTTTTCCCCTTTTTAGTCTTCTAATGTGATTAATGTTGTCTACCCTTACACATTTGGGGTTAAAAATCCTATTCACGTTTTTGGACCTTTGGGACTTATAAAAAGGGTCCATACTCTCTATATGAAGCTCGTATGTGTCTAATTAGGCCCCGACACCCACTATATGCATATAACTACTCATTTTGGGCTATTTCGACCTATCGAACTCAGCCAAGAGCTCAAAATCGACATCCAGAATTAATTTCTAAAATTAACTCTCACCCGTTAACTTATTTAAATATATTCACTTTTAAATATTCCCATTAATTAATTCTCATTAATTTATGACTCAGTGAATTACTAATTACCGAATTAATTAATTAAAATAATAACCTATAATTTTTGAGGTGTTATATACTTCCCTCCTTATAAGGAAATTTCGTCCCCGAAATTCGGACGTACCTGCCGTAAATAGTTCTGGATACTGTTCCCACATATCCTCCTCACTCTCCCAAGTGGACTCGTCGGCATTATGGTGACCCCACTTAACCCGGACAAGCGGTTCTACTTTAGATCGTAACTTGCGCTCATTGTGATCTAAGATTGCTTCTGGCCTCTCCTCGTAAGAAATATCGGGCTGCAAATCTATCTCCTCAAGTGAAATATGCCAAAATTCCCTTGGACTACTCTTATATTTCTTCAACGATGCAACATGAAATACATCGTGAATACACTGAAGATAATCTGAAAAACCCAAACAATACGCTACTGGTCCAACTCCTTAATGATGGGGAATGGGCCCACATATCTTGGCGCTAACTTCCCCTTTTTACCAAATATCATCACCCCTTTTATAGGAAATATCTGCACTAATACTTGATCCCCGATATCTAACTCTACATGCTTCCGATTTGCATCCGCGTAGCTCTTTTATCTATCTTAGGCTATACAGATGCGCCCTCGAATTAACTCAATCTTAGCGGACGTATCCCGAATCATCTCCAGCCCCAAAAGTTTGTTGTCCCCCACCTCTAACCAACAAACCGGTGAGCGACAAGGCCTACTGTACAACGCCTCAAATGGGGCCATGCCTATAGTAAATTGGTACGAGTTGTTATACGCGAATTCCACCAAAGGAAGGTACTACTACCAACCTCCCCCAAAATCAAGAATGCATAGTCGTAACATATCTTTGATCATTTGATTCACCCTCTTTGTTTGCCCGTCCGTCTGGGGGTGATAGGCGGTACTCAACCTCAACTCGGTGCCCATAGCTTCCTGGAGGCTCTGCTAAAAATATGATACAAAAATCTTGTCCCTATCGGACACTATATTGATTGGGACCTCGTGCAATCTGACTATCTTCACGATGAACAGTCTCGCATACTGCAAAGTCTCAAAATCCGTATGGATTGGAAGAAAGTGGGCCACCTTGGTTAAATGGTCCAATATGAACCATATGGAATCGTGCCCTCTCTGTGAAATAGGTAACCCCGTAATGAAGTCCATAGAGATGCTCTCCCACTTCCACTCCGGGATCTCAAGTGGCTGCAACATCCCCGATGGTTTCTATTGATCCACCTTCATAATCTAACACGTGGCACACTTTGAGACGAACTCCGTAATGTCTCATTTCATCCCTGTCCACCAGTATTGCCTTCTAATGTCTTGGTACATTTTGTCCCCACCGGGATGTACCACAAACTTGGATCCATGAGATCCATCAACACAACGTCTCAAATCTTTGTCCTCTGGCATGACTAACCTCCCATTAAAGCATAACCCCCCTTTGGAGCTAATGGAGTAGGAATCCGTACCCTCCGCTAGCAACTGTTTTACCCTGTCCTAGCATAAAGGATCATCCGCCTGAGCTCGCACCACCCTCATAACTATCTCGGGTGTGAATGCTAAAACTGCCATACATTCCCTATCGATCTCATCGCCGTGCCTAAGTTCGCTCCACTTCACCTTCCAAACTATCGCCAAATCTTCCTTGGGCCGTCGGCTCAATGAATCCTTAACGACATTGGCCTTACCAGGATGATACTGAATATCCAATTGATAATCCTTCACAAAATAAAACCACCTCTTTTGCCTCATGTTCAATTCCCTTTGAGTGAACAAATATTGGAGTGATTTATGGTCTGTGAATAAGGTGAACCTCTCCCCTAAAAGGTAATGCCTCCAAATCCGCAAGGAAAATAAGACCACGACCAGATCTAAATCATGAGTTGGGTACTTCCTCTCGTGGGGCTTTATCTTCCGAGATGCATAAGCTATAGCCCACTCTTCTTATAGCAACACACCTACTGGTCCCTGTAAGGATGCATCAGTATAAACTCGATAATCTACTCCTGCATTTGGTAGCACCAAAATGGGGGCCGATGTTAGCTTGTCCTTCAACTCATCAAACGCCAACTAACACTGATCGCTCCATACAAAAGGTACCCCCTTTCGAGTCAAATTGGTCAACAACCCTGCTATCTTGGAGATCCCTTTGATGAAACGACGACAATACCCAGCTAACCCCAAAAATATCCCGATCTCAATCGATGTCGTGTGATAACCCCACTCCCTCACCACTGACACCTTGCTTGGTTCCATAAAAATCCCTTGCTCCGACACAATATGGCCTAAGAACTGGACTCCTCAAAGCCAAAATCCATATTTCTTATACTTGGCGTATAGATGGTGATCCCAAAATGTCTGTAAGACAATACGAAGGTGCTGGACATGATCCTCCTCCGTGCGGGAATATACCAAAATGTCATCTATGGACACTATGACAAACTGGCCAAGAAAATCTCTAAAAGCTTGATTCATAAGGTCCATGAATATCGCTGGTGCATTGGTGAGCCCAAATGGCATCACCCCAAACTCATAAGAACCATACCATGAAAGAAAATGGATTTTTGAGATGTCTTCCTCTCGAATCCTCAACTGGTGGTACCCTGATCGTAAATAATTTTTTGAGAAATATGCTAACCCTCGCAACTGGTAAAAAAGATCATTAATCCTAGGCAGTGGATACTTGTTTCGGATCGTGACCGTATTCAAATCCCGATAACCAACACATAAATAGAGTGAGCCATCTCTCTTCTTCACAAATAATACGGGACCACCCCATGGTGATGTGCTCCGCCGAATAAATACCTTACCCAAGAGTTACTGAATCTGGTCCCTCAATTCACGCATCTCTAAAGGGGCCATACAATAAGGTTCTCGGGATATTGGCTTAGTACTCGATACTAGGTCAATGACGAGCTTAATCTCCCGATTGGGGGAAACCTGGGTATGTCATGAAATATGTCGTCAAAGTCCCTCACTACCAAAATCGAGCGTATCGGGATCGCCACCTCCTGTGAGGTCTCCTCCTTAAGGCAATATAAATGAGTGCGCGATCCTCCTTCAGGAAGGGGCATCCCCACTAAAAACATCTCCTATCCTGAAATACTGAACACTATGGCTCTCTCATAACAATTAACCATCGCTTTATAACCGGCTAGCCAATCTCTACCCAAGATAACATCATAGCCCTCCAAATCCAAAACCAAGAGGTCCGCCATAAAACTCAAACCCCCAATCACAAGATGTACCCCCTACAAATAGAGTGAATAAGAAATCCACCCCTTATCGGTGAATCCACACACATGAGTGGACTATTGGCTATGTATAGTAACCCCAACACTCTAGCAAAATGGGTCCTAACAAATGAATGCGATGCATCAGTATCAAAAAGGATTATACCAATATGACCATGGATAGGAAACGTACCCTCAACTACTGGTGGTGCAGGTGGTGATGGAGGAATTGGAACATCTCGAATGTTGTACAGATGTTCGTAATGCAACTATCCCAACTACAACTGAATCGGGGGAACTAGTGCTGCCTGAGGTCCCTGTGCCTGATATCCCTATGGAGCACCATGCCGTTGGTCCCTATCTCTCCGTGGTCAATCTCTCTTGAGGTGGTCTGTCTGACCATAAATGAAACATCATTTCTGATCATTTCCCTAATACTGACCCTACTGGCCATGACACTTCGGTCCCTGAGGTTAGCCCTGATGGCCCTGGCTAGACTGCCCCTGCTGTTGGCCCTGATGTCCACCCCCATTATTCCCTTGGCACTAGTAGATAACCTGTTGCTGATTTGGGCCCTGCTGGCCCTGCCTATACCCTTGACCTCTAAATTGAAATATCTTGGCGTGATTCCCCTAACGGGTATCCTGCCCTTGCTGTACACTACTCGAAGAACCTCCAATGGACTTACCTTGATGGCTCGGCTCCCCACCCCTCTTTCTTCGCTTAAGGTCGAAGCGATGATCTTGACAATGAAGGAGGGCCGCATTAACCACATCCGTATGAGTCATAAGAGCTGGATTCCCTATAAAATGGTATCTGATTCTTCAGGCTAACCCATCAACAGACATCTTCTTCTTCCTTTCCTCGTTGCTCACCTCATCTGGCATAAGCGTGGACAGATGAGTGAACTCCTCCTCGTACTCAGCAACTGATCTATCCCCCTGAGCCACCTCCCTCAGCCTCCTCTTCATCTCAGTCTCGACAGTCAGAGGAAAGTATTTGCGGTCAAACTGCACCCAAAAATCTGCCACGGTCATAAATCTCTCTCTGCAATGGTAGTAGTGGACTCCCACCACTGTAAGACGACACTTGTTAGTCTAAATGTTGCGAGCATCTGTCACTGAATCTCACTACAACCTACCATCTGTAAGTGCTTCTCCATGTTATGTCTCCACTGATAAGATCCCATCACGTTCATAGTTCTCTGAAACTCCAGAGGATGGCCTTTTTGGAAGGCCTCCATAACCCTCTGCCACTCAGTCGGCTCCGGATGGACCTGGCCTGCTGGAGCCACGTGCTTCGGTGGCTACTGCTGGGGAAAATGGGTTACCATAGAAGTCATGGTGGCATTAACCGCATGAGCTACAATGCCAGCTACCTGCTCAGTATAAATAAACCCTTGTGGCGGATGGGGCTACGGCATATCTGGCCCAATCCTCCTTGGGCGGCTTCCCTCCTAGGTCTCCCTCTCTTTCTCTCTCTCTCTCTCCCGGGTGGCATCTGAAACATAGAATGAGTTGTATTAGTTCATAATTAATACAAATCTTGAAATAATAGAAGATCGTTGACCAAGAAACATAACATGAGTCAATAGTCTTATCAATAGGGCTCTATGTCATAGAACGTAACGCTGAAACTAAAGTAAGCCGCATAGATCCTAGGGACACTAGAACCTGATGCTCTGATACCATCTGTGACACCCCTATTAATAAAATACAGAATGATCTGTCCTATATAAAATTAAATAGGAATCTCATCTGGTTCATTCTTAGCATCACTGTCTTTAAGTCATTAATTACTAACCACCTAGTTTTTCATTAAGCTGATGCCAAATTTTATCTGTATTAATCCAACTCAATCGACAAAATAGGAAAACAAGTTAACTAATACAAGCCACAAAGTAAGTCCAAGAGTTTGTCAAATAATGTCGACTACAAGCAATCCACAAAGTGCAAGTATAAAAGTATACCGATACATGCCAAGACTGAATATAAAAGTACAACCGAAAAAGTCCCTATCTAGAGATAGAATGAGACAAGCATCTACACAAAGATCCTGCAGCAATCCACATAAGCTGTAGCTGCGCACACTATAGGATGAATCAGGCTTGGCGCCCCTGTGGTAGGACACCTAAAAGGTTTTTGAAAATATTTTATAGCAAGGGTTAGAATCCAAAACATTTGAAAATATTTAGAAAGCATATTTATATACAAGAGATAAAAATGCAAATGATCTTCATATTTAAATTAGCGCCGTGCACTCCCTTGAGTATACCTCACCCTTCAACTATTGTGCACGCCTAACGAATTATACGTAATACACGTAGCCACTCTCCCCGTAACTAGCCTTGTGCCGAATTTATACTAAATTCCCCACTATAATACCCCATGTGAATTTAGTACATTTTTATGAGTCATTATGCACATTAACTTTCATAAAGCATAATTTCTCACTTTAAATCAAATGTCAATTCTACAAGTTATATTATCTATATATTTCACACCATGTATATATATATATATATATATATATATATATATATATATATATATATATATATATATATAAATTCCCGTAAATAATTCTGTAGTATATATACGTATCATATCTCAACATTCACACACATGTCAGATATAAATGCTGTCACTAAACGCATAGGAGGCGACCATAGTTCCTGTCAAAAGTGTCCGCTCCATGCCGTAATGGTCCCACCCTAATATACGGACTCTATGGCCTGGGAAATATACTCACCTTGCATTCGCTAGTTAGGGGACTCACCCACATCGTGCAACCCCCTGTGATAGCATTAATATTGGTATGGCTTTACTATATATATTTAAATCACATATATGTACTACACATCAACATATATATAGAAATCCAAGATACCGGAGTATTATGCCCATACCCAAGCCTAAAACATTTAAGTCTATGCTCCGACTTCATTTTGATCAATTACACACTAATTAATTCTCATTATTTTTGTATATCCCTTTCAAGTATACTTGGACTCTCCATCTCTCGGCCCGAAATTTAATAATTTCAATACACCCTTCAATTTCATGCAATCAAGTCTAATCACTTAAACAATAAGATTATAATATGCTAAATTATGAACTTACATCTCTAATTTCATGCAATCAAGTCTAATAAATTTCAAGGCTAGTTATTCCCAAATCAAAGCTAAATTACTACTCAATTTCATAATTCAGTTAGGGCAGGAACTGTAAATTTCCAACACAACAGGTCTGAATCAGGTAAATTGCAAAAATCTGGCAAACATCAGAGATGGCTCGAATGAAGAGCCCTGTCGTTCAAACGATGGTGGATCACGTTCGAACGACCTTGGTATTTCTCCTCTCTCTCTCTTCTGCTCAAAACCCAGTCTGCCATTAACAAGTTTTCAGCCTCTGTTCTGAACAGATTTCTGCATTAAAACGTCACCAGATTCATCCTAATCCATTCTTTTGTTACCACAAATCTATCCCTAACAATTTTCATCAATTCAATCATCAATTTCATCAACTATTAAAACCCGAACAAATTTATAACTCCCATAATAAGGAAATCCCCAATTTGCTCAAGAACAAACCCTAGAATTTAATCGAATTCCACCTCTTTTAATATGAAAAGAAGATGCAATTTAATAATCATAATTTAAACCACATGCCTAAAAAATGAGGATCTAGGGCTTTGAATGAAGGTGTTGAATTACAATTGAAACGATCTCTCTAAGATTCCCAAGTTCCTTTTCTCTTTGGCTCTCCCTTTATCTTTTTTCCCCTTTTAGTTTTCTAATGTTATTTAATGTTGCCTACCCTTACACATTTGGGGTTAAAAACCCTATTCACATTTTTGGGCCTTATAAAAAATGTACATACTCTCTAGATGGAGCTCATATGTGTCTAATTAGGCCCCAACACCCACTATATTCATATAACCACTCATTTCGAGTTTCGACCTTACCGGACTCAACCCCACGCTTAAAATTGCCATCCGAAATAAATTTCTAAAATTAACTCTCACCCGGTAACTTATTTAAATATTTTCACTTTTAAATATTCCCATTAATTAATTCTCATTAATTTACGACTTAGCGAATTACTAATGTAATACCCCGTATTTTTATGATATTTATTTATGGAATTAATTGAATTAAATGTGTATTAATTGGGAATTAATCCGGATAAAAATACTAGCGAGATGCGAGTTGGTATTTTATTTTAATGATTATATATGGATATATATGAATATTGAACTATGAAACTTGTCATGAGATTGAAATACGGTAATTTGGAAATTTTGTTGAGACGTGTGTGACAGTCGCGTCAGGAATATTATTATTTGATTAAAAAGTGAATTTTAATTCTATTAACCGTATGGTCATTTTGAGTGCGACAATGCGTCCGAAAAGGTCAAAATAGTCAGAAAACACTAGCCGGGGGTTTAGTTTGGGTCCCGGGGCATTTTTAGGCCATACCGGCAACGTAAAAGGGTAGTTTGGTAATTTTAGAATTTGGGGAATTAAAACCCACGAAAATTAGAGTTAAAAATCTGACTTAGTCTTAACCCACTAAGCCATTTCCAACCCCAATCTAGGTAGTGGGCTACGGGAGAAGTTTAGAAACCTTAAACTTGCCAAACCAACCTCCACCTCCATTGTCATCCTTAGAGAAAAGCTGGTAGAGAGAGAAAGAAAGGAAAAACTCTGCAGAGAGAGAGGGAGAACAAATCAACCTTCATCAATCCAACACCAAATTCAGAGATATATCAAAGGCAAGTGGTTTAATTTCATTTTTCCAAAGAAGGTTTCTTCCATGCGTAGGAAATCATGAAATTGTATTGTTTTGGGAGTTTGATGAAAAACCCATTGAATTGGAAGTAGAACCTTATATTTTGATGAAAAGATTTCATGTAGAATTGTGTTAGGATGATCAATCTAAAAGAAATACATCTTGTATATAACAAAAATGGATTTAATTATGCCCATTGGTGATTTTAAAATTTTAGGGTTCATGTTCATGTGATTTGGGGATAAATGAGGGGAATTAATGATCTAATGATGTTTAGGAAGATTTGGCCCTATTTAAAATGTTCTATTATGACCTACGAATGTTTAGTATGGATTAGAAACCTTAAAATAATGTTGGGACGATTTTTATGTGGGATTAGAAGTGAAGAAAGTTGGAAAAACAAAAAAAGGGAATTTCTGGGCTCGAAACTGGCCTCTCGTTAGAAGACCTCCCCAGGTCAGTCGAACGAGCTCGTTCGAACGATCTTCTAACGAGTTGACAGTTTGCCTTCTAACGAGAGGAATGTTCATTCGATGCCTTTCGTTCGAACGAGATCTCGTTAGATGCCCAGTTCGTTCGAACGAACTCTCGTTCGAACAGCCTCGTTCGAACGAGACTTCTAACGAGCTGACAGTTTAGGATTTTTGGCTTGTTTTGATTTCGCGTGTCCCGTAACCTTATTTAATTGTAGAGATAACATTCCCTTGATGATAGATTTATATAGTTGGGACATTTGGGATATTTTGGGGAGTAAAACCTAGAAGTGCAATTCGAATTGAATGGAAAGTATGGAATAGGACGTGAGTGACTATTACGATGTGAGAATTATTAAGGGCTTGAATAATTGAATTAATCAGGAACTTATGAATTGTGCAACATTATAAGTCGGTACAAGAATAAGAAGTGTACCACAAATAAATTACGGTGATTACTAAGGTGTGTGTATACTTAGTATATGTATATGATTTTACGTGTATGACATACCTACCATACTTGCTATCACGGGAGGTTTACGTTCGCTTAGGGACCTCTAATCATTGTGTTTCCTGGATTTAGATTGGTACCTCGAGAACATAGGTCAGAGAAGGAATTATTGGGATGTTAATAAGACTGCTGATCGTGCGAGCGTAGGTATGTACGTGACCCATGTGATGTGACTGTGTTCGCCTCCATTGTTTGTGATTTGCTATTATCTGAGAACGATTCCTGAGAGATTCGGAATGCGTAATCCTTATGTACGTGATGTACCAGGATGGATAGCAGAGTATGTGTGCACCGCAGCTTAGTCTCGGGTGCTTGTATTGTATATTTATGACGGGAATAATATACACTTAATTAATGAGAACTTTCATGTGGTATTGTGTGCATAAATATGGAAACGCTTTGAGAAAATATAAAGGGATAACCTGAAATGAATTGTATTTCTTAATTGAGAATCCGAGTGGAGGTAATGCCTCTATTTCATTGATAACATTAGAATGTATAATGGGAACCGAGTAGAAAGGTTAGAACTCATGTCAGTTTAGTAAGAGGTAATTATCACTTAGATGGGTGCTATACGTCAGGGGTGCACAATTAGACGAGAGGTGAGTATTTCATGTGAGTGCACGTCCTAACATGTATTTTGCATTCATTGTTTTAACGTATTAAAACACTTGCTGTTTTTAAAACAATCCCCACTTTCGGGATCTGACCCGTTTGCTTTCAAATCTATTTTTGTAAAAAAAACCATTTTAGGTGCCCAGCCACAAGGACACCATGCTTAGGATTTCATTCAGGTGACGAGCTGTAGCTGTTTGTGGGAGTTACAGGACTTTGCTAGTAGACGCTTCATCTATCTTGACTCTATATTCAGCTTTCATCAGTTGTAGGGCATGTCGCCCATTTATATTAGAATCATTTCCTATTTCAGATTTTCAGACTTTTGGCATGTAATTAATTCAGGTTACTTTGTTTTATTTAGTTCAGTTGTGGGATTGTTGTGAGGATTTTTCCTCCGGACTTATTATTATGTTGTTGGTTATTCTATTGATTCGTTATGGTGAATGGTTGTTATTCTTTCATTATTCTTGTTCTGTAAGTTAATCAGAGTTAACTTGAAATTTGGCAACTCACTTTTTAAATACTAGGTGGTTAGTAATCATTAAAATGTTTTCGACAGTGATGCTATTTACTGGACCAACTTGGCATTTTGTATTAATTTAATAAAGGAATAGCTACCCGGTATTTAATTAGTCGGGGTGTCACAGGTGGTATCAGAGCATCAGGTTCTAGTGTCCTTTAGGATCTGTACGGCTTATTATGTTTCCGCTGAGCTTTCTTTGATGTAGAGCCCTATATTTTAGGACTGTTGTATTCTTTTGTATATGATACGTTCTACAGCTATTTCAAGTTTATAACTGCGAACTTATAAACTTTATTCTTATTTCAGATGCCTCCACGATGAGCACAACGGGTTCCCAGGGATGCTACGCCAGAACCACAGCCCGCACCAGTTCAGGGCACAATGAATGCCGCCGAGGTTGCAGCCATTGTGGCCCAGGCGGTAAATGTCGCACTAGCCGTAGTTCAGCAAGCACCACCTCAGGCGCCAGTAGCCGCGTCAGTTCAGGCACATGCATTCCCGTCTGCTTGGGAACATGTACGTGATGCTTTTTAGAAAGCACACCCACCGGAGTTCGCGGGTAGCTCCGATGTTGTAGTTTCGAGTCAGTGGAGGAAGGATATTCAGCGGCACCTGAGGATGTATGAGTGCACCGATGTCCAGAAGCAGATACTAGCTACCTTTAAGCTAGTGGGGTCTGCACTGCAGTGGTGGGAGTCTATTACCACCGTGGAGGAGAGAGATACTCTCACTATCCAGGAGTTTTGGGTGCGGTTTGACCGCAAGTACTTTCCGTCAGCTGGTCACACGGAAATGAGGAGGAAGTTGATGAATCTCAGACAGGAAGGAAAGATTGTGGCCGAGTATGAGGCCGAATTCACCAATCTGTTGAATATTGTTCCGGATGAGATACCGACAGAAGAGAAGAAGATACAGAAATTTATAGACGGGTTGACTTGGAGGATCCGTCAACATTTGTTGGGGAATCTATCGTTGGCCACTTACTCTGATGTGGTTAATGTTGCACTGTTACACTTCCAGGATCACCGCTTTCACATGGCTGAGGGCAAGAGATCGGGAGAGTCCAGCCATCAGGGCAGGACTGGAGGACATGGTGCCAGTGGGGCACAATCTGTTCAGGGGCAGTGACAGGGTGACCAGGGTTCCCAGCAGGGGGATCATAAGAGGTTCAAATCGGGAAATTTCAGGCACGGACAGGGAGGTTTCCGGCAGGGCCATCAGGGTCCGAACGGTCATCAGGGCCAGCAGGTTCAGAATGGCCAACAACAGTTTCAGCAGGGCCAGCAGGGACAGGGGAGGAACGGTAACGGCCACCAAGGCCGGTGGGAGCAGGGACAGAGAGGGGGGAACTTCTCGGGGAAGTGTTACGTTTGTAGCAAGACTGGCCATAAACGCCAGGACTGCCCGGATAGGGGCAGGGCCCCGCAGCAGCAACAGGGTGCTCGACAGGAGCCGCAGAGACCCGTGTTTCCCGCTGCCCTCCCGGCGCCACCACAGATGGCAGCATTACCACCCATTCCAGCGGTCCCAGTTCAGTAGGGGAAGCTGCAGTATGGGAGAGTATACTAGCTTCAGCAGGCCGCAGTCCCATAGGATCCACCAACCATTGAGGGTATGTTCTCTATTCAGGGGACTATGGGGCGTATTTTGTTTGACACGTGGGCTACACACTGTTTTATTTCTATGAGATTTGCACGCACCATTGGGTTGTTAGACGCCGCCGAGAGCACGATTACTTGTGTAGATTCTCCGTTGAGTAGGGGTTCCGTGATTTCACGTATATGTAGAGGCATGGGTATAGAGATCGGGAGGTTTACTTTACCCGCGGATATGTTAGTATTAGAGATGACCGAGTATGATGCCATCATTAGCATGGATTGGCTTGTTGCGTACCGAGTCATGATTGATTGTTTTAGTAGATGTATAATCTTTTCCATTCCCGGGCAGGAGATGTTTTTAGTGGCGATGCCTCGTCCTGAGGGAGGATCGTCCACTCACTTGTACTATATAGAGGAGGAGACTTCTAAGGAAGTGGTAATACCACTTGATTCGATTCCGGTTGTTCGAGAGTTTGCCGACGTATTTCAGGATGTACCTGGATTACCTCCGAGTAGAGAGATAGACTTTGTGATCGACTTGACGCCGGGCACTCGGCCTATTGCCCGCGCACCTTACCGTATGGCTCCAGAAGAAATGAGAGAGTTACGGGATCAAATTGAGCAGTTGTTGGGACAGGGGTTTATCCGGAGGAGTACTTCGCCGTGGGGTGCCCCTGTGTTGTTCGTAAAGAAGAGGGATGGATCGTTGAGGTTGTGTATGGATTACCGAGAGTTGAATAAGGTCACGATACGGAATAAGTATCCGTTTCCCCGAATCGATGACTTATTCGACCAGTTGAGGGGAGCTTCTTTCTTCTCCAAGATTGATTTACGATCGGGGTACCATCAATTGCGTATCAGGGAAGAGGATGTCTCGAAGATTGCGTTCTTAATGAGATATGGTTCCTACGAGTTCCGGGTTATGCCTTTTGGCTTGACCAACGCTCCAGTAGTGTTTATGGACTTGATGAATAGGGTGTTCAGAGAGTTTCTTGATCAGTTCGTCATTGTCTTCATTGATGATATTCTGGTTTACTCCCAGACAGAGGAGGAGCACGCAGAGCATTTGAGGAAGGTTTTGCAGACGCTACGTCAGAACGAGCTGTATGCAAAGTATGAGAAGTGCGGGTTTTGGCTGAAGGAGGTTCAATTTTTGGGGCATATTATTTCCGACCGGGGGATATCTGTTGATCCGGGGAAGGTATCCGCGGTTAGGGAGTGGGGACAGCCCACGACACCGACTGAGATCCGTAGTTTCTTGGGCCTAGCAGGATACTACAGGAGGTTCATTCGGGTATTTTCGAAGATAGCGGGTCCTTTGACACATCTGACTCGTAAGGGTGTGCCATTCATCTGGAGTGATGTATGTCAGTTGGCATTTGACGAGTTGAAGGATAAGTTGACCTCATCACCTGTGTTAGCATTTCCGAGACCGGGAGTTGAGTATCTAGTCTACACAGATGCGTCCTTGAAAGGACTTGGAGGTGTATTGCAGCAAGAGAGTCAAGCCATAGCTTATGCTTCCCATAAGCTAAAGCCTCACGAGAAGAATTACCCCACTCATGACTTGGAGTTGGCGGCAGTTGTATTTGCCCTTTGGATTTGGAGACATTATCTTTTGGGGGAGAAGTTTCGATTGTTCACGGACCATAAGTCCCTACAGTACCTATTCATGCAGAAGGAGTTGAATATGCGGCGACGGAGGTGGCTTGAGTTCGTGAAGGATTATCAATTTGATATCCAATATCACCCGGGGAAGGCTAACGTGGTAGCAGACGCGTTGAGCCGTAGGCCAGTAGATGAAATGGCAGGGATGTGGAAGGCCAAGTGGAAGGAGTTGGGACACCAGGATGCAGTGGCCCGATCATTCATGTCTGTGATGACTGTTACACCACAGATTGTCACGAGAGTGGTAAAGGCACAAGCAGATGACTCGTTATGTCAGGAGCAGATAGTTCGATTATTAGCAGAGGGAGCCGAGTCCTATACCGTTGGCTCAGACGGGGGATTACGCTTCAATGGGAGATTGGTAGTTCCGGATGGGGAGGAATTGCGACACAAAGTGATGGCAGAGTCGCACGGCTCATGGTTCGCGGTACATCCCGGTGGGGATAAAATGTACCAAGACATGAGACGACAGTATTGGTGGAGCGGGATGAAGAGAGATATTGCCGTGTTTGTTTCCAAATGCGCCACTTGTCAGCTAGTAAAAGTGGATCATCAGAGACCGACAGGACTTCTACAGCCATTGGAGGTCCCGATGTGGATGTGGGAGAGCATATCCATGGATTTTATCACGGGGTTGCCTACGTTACATAGAGGTCACGACTCCGTTTGGGTGATTGTGGACAGGTTGACCAAAGTCGCTCATTTTCTACCCGTAAGGACAGACTATAGTACGGGACAGTATGCCAAGCTCTTTATTGCAGAGATAGTGAGACTTCATGGTGTGCCCTTAAATATCGTGTCTGACAGAGACAAGATATTTGTTTCACGATTTTGGGAGAGTTTTCAGGAGGCCATGGGCACGGAATTGCGGTTGAGTACGGCTTATCACCCGCAGACCGATGGGAAAACCAAGCATACAAATCAAATGTTGGAGGACATGCTACGTATGTGCATCATTGATTTTGGGGGTGGATGGGAGCAGTATCTTCCACTGGTGGAGTTTGCTTACAAAAACTCCTACCAGTTCACCATTGTCATGGCTCCATTTGAGGCGCTGTACGGTAGACCTTGTCGTTCCCCAGCATGTTGGTTGGAGGTGGGGGACAACAAACTACTTGGGCCGGAAGTGATTCACGATACTTCTGCGAGGATAGAATTGATACAGAGTCGCATTCGGGTAGCTCAAGACAGGCAGAAGAGCTATGCTGATGCGAAGAGGTCCTTCAGGGAATTTTAAGTGGGGGATCAGTTCTTGCTCAGAGTATCTCCTATGAAGGGGATTATGCGATTTGGGAAGAAGGGAAAGTTGGCACCGAGATATGTGGGACCATTTCCTATTATTGAGCGGATTGGAACGGTTGCGTATAGACTTGGGTTACCGGAGCATTTGCATCGGATTCACGATGTGTTTCATATTTCCTCGCTAAGGAAATATCTTAGAGACGATTTGGCTCATTCTCACATTGCTTTGGAGGACATCGATCTCCAGCCCGATAGCTCCTCCGAGGAAGGGCCAATTGCTATTTTGGACCGAAGTGAGCGAAAACTGCGGTCAAAGATAGTCCCGTTAGTGCGTGTTCAGTGGCGACATCATAATGTCGAGGTGTCCACATGGGAGCGCGAGGATGAAATGCGCGAAGGTTATCCAGAGTTCTTCCTACCAGGTACTTTTTAGTTCCGAATTTTGGGACGAAATTCTGTTATTAGGGGGGAAGTATGTAATACCACGTATTTTTATGATATTTATTTATGGGATTAATTGAATTAAATGTGTATTAATTGGGAATTAATTCGGATAAAAATACTAGCGAGATGCGAGTTGGTATTTGATTTTAATGAGTATATATGGCTATATATGAATATTGAACTGTGAAACTTGTCGTGAGATTGAAATACGGCAATTTGGAAATTTTGTTGAGACGTGTGTGACAGTCGCGTCAGGAATATTATTATTTGATTAAAAAGTGAATTTTAATTCTATTAACCGTATGGTCGTTTTGAGTGCGCCAACGCGTCCGGAAAGGTCGAAATAGTCAGAAAACACTAGCCGGGGGTTTAGTTTGGGTCCTGGGGCATTTTTAGGCCATACCGGCAATGTAAAAGGGTAGTTTGGTAGTTTTAGAATTTGGGGAATTAAAACCCACGAAAATTAGAGTTAAAAATCTGACTTAGTCTTAACCCACTAAGCCATTTCCAACCCCAATCTAGGTAGTGGGCTACGGGAGAAGTTTAGAAACCTTAAACTTGCCAAACCAACCTCCACCTCCATTGTCATCCTTAGAGAAAAGCTGGTAGAGAGAGAAAGAAAGGAAAAACTCTGCAGAGAGGGAGGGAGAACAAATCAACCTTCATCAATCCAACACCAAATTCAGAGATATATCAAAGCCAAGTGGTTTAATTTCGTTTTTGCAAAGAATGTTTCTTCCATGCGTAGGAAATCATGAAATTGTATTGTTTTGGGAGTTTGATGAAAAACCCATTGAATTGGAAGTAGAACCTTATATTTTGATGAAAAGATTTCATGTAGAATTGTGTTAGGATGATCAATCTGATAGAAATACATCTTGTATATAACAAAAACGGATTTAATTATGCCCATTGGTGATTTTAAAATTTAGGGTTCATGTTCATGGGATTTGGGGATAAATGAGGGGAAGTAATGATCTAATGATGTTTAGGAAGATTTGGCCCTATTTAAAATGTTCTATTATGACCTACGAATGTTTAGTATGGATTAGAAACCTTAAAATAATATTGGGACGATTTTTATGTGGGATTAGAAGTGAAGAAAGTTGGAAAAATGAAAAAGGGAATTTCTGGGCTCGAAACTGGCCTCTCGTTAGAAGACCTCCCCAGGTCGTTCGAACGAGCTTCTAACGAGTTGACAGTTTGCCTTCTAACGAGAGGAATGTTCGTTCGATGCCTTTCGTTCGAACGATATCTCGTTAGATGCCCAGTTTTTTTCGAACGAACTCTCGTTCGAACAACCTCGTTCGAACGAGACTTCTAACGAGCTGACAGTTTAGGCTTTTTGGTCTGTTTTGATTTCGCGAGTCCCGTAACCTTGTTTAATTGTAGAGATAACATTCCCTTGATGATATATTTATATAGTTGGGACATTTGGGATATTTTGGGGAGTAAAACCTAGAAGTGTAATTCGAATTGAATGGAAAGTATGGAATAGGACGTGAGTGACTATTACGATGTGAGATTTATTAACGACTTGAATAATTGAATTAATCAGGAACTTATGAATTGTGCAACATTATAAGTCGGTACAAGAATAAGAAGTGTACCATAAATAAATTATGGTGATTACTAAGGTGTGTGTATACTTAGTATATGTATATGATTTTACGTGTATGACATACCTACCATACTTGCTATCACGGGAGGTTTATGTTCGCTTAGGGCCCTCTAATCATTGTGTTTCCTGGATTTAGATTGGTACCTCGAGAACATAGGTCAGAGAAGGAATTATTGGGATGTTAATAAGACTGCTGATCGTGCGAGCGTAGGTATGTACGTGACCCATGTGATGTGACTGTGTTCGCCTCCATTGTTTGTGATTTGCTATTATCTGAGAACGATTCCTGAGAGATTCGGAATGCGTAATCCTTATGTACGTGATGTACCGGGATGGATAGCAGAGTATGTGTGCTCCGCAGCTTAGTCTCGGGTGCTTGTATTGTATATTTATGACGGGAATAATATACACTTAATTAATGAGAACTTTCATGTGGTATTGTGTGTATAAATATGGAAACGCTTTGAGAAAATATAAAGGGATAACCTGAAATGAATTGTATTGCTTAATTGAGAATCCGAGTGTAGGTAATGCCTCTATTTCATTGATAACATTAGAATGTATAATGGGAACCGAGTAGAAAGGTTAGAACTCATGTCAGTTTAGTAAGAGGTAATTATCACTTAGATGGGTGCTATATGTTAGGGGTGCACAATTAGACGAGAGGTGAGTATTTCATGTGAGTGCACGTCCTAACATGTATTTTGCATTCATTGTTTTAACGTATTAAAACACTTGCTGTTTTTAAAATAATCCCCACTTTCGGGCTCTGACCCGTTTGCTTTCAAATCTATTTTTGTAAAAAAAACCATTTTAGGTTCCCAGCCACAAGGACACCATGCTTAGGATTTTCATTCAGGTGACGAGCTGTAGCTGTTTGTGGGAGTTACAGGACTTTGCTAGTAGACGCTTCATCTATCTTGACTCTATATTCAGCTTTCATCAGTTGTAGGGCATGTCTCCCATTTCTATTAGAAACATTTCCTATTTCCGATTTTCAGACTTTTGGCATGTAATTAATTCAGGTTACTTTGTTTTATTTAGTTCAGTTGTGGGATTGTTGTGAGGAGTTTTCCTCCGAACTTATTATTATGTTGTTGGTTATTCTATTGATTCGTTATGGTGAATGGTTGTTATTCTTTCATTATTCTTTTTCTGTATGTTAATCAGAGTTAACTTGAAATTTGGCAACTCACTTTTTAAATACTAGGTGGTTAGTAATCATTAAAATGTTTTCGACAGTGACGCTATTTACTGGACCAACTTGGCATTTTGTATTAATTTAATAAAGGAGTAGCTACCCGGTATTTAATTAGTCGGGGTGTCACAACTAATTACCGAATTAATAAATTAAAATAATAACCTAGAATTTATGAGGTGTTACAAGTATAATTGGATTTGAATAGTGGGGTGGTTTAGTTATGTGGGTAGCTAGTAGTGTTTCATCTTACTCGCATATTCTTACATCACTTAATTTAAAATACTCTATTGTAATATTTATCATGTATGATGCTTATGTCTAGATTCACTGATCCTAATTTGGAGGAGTAGCTAGTATTCATGCAGTGGACTCTGAACTATCGTGTTGACTAGCATTTCAGGTATAGTTGTCGGAGTAGCTGCATGGGATGAATTTGAGATTTGTGGAGTGAAGATGTAGATTTATCTTTATCTCTTTAGTTTTAGATTTTTATTCCATCGTTTTATTTATGAGGTATTTATTTATGGATTTAGTGGGCCATTTGGTTCCATAGTTGTTTACGGTTTTCAGCTCAAGACTTGTAGTTGGATTATTTATAGTGAGTATTAATATATCTTTTGTTGGTGGACTTTCTTTTGGAGTTAGTATGGTAATGGATTTATCATTTGAATGTCTATATTCGTTGGATTAATTTGGATTATATTTTATGGAAATAAAGTTTTTAATGTCTCATATTTCTGTCATATGCTAAAAATGGTATTCTAATTATTACGCTCGACGTAGTTTAGCAGCGACGGCTGGCCACCTCCAATGTCAAAATGCACAGGGTGTCACAGGTTGTTCCATGTATACTTCTTCATCAAAGTAACCATTGAGAAATGATGTTTTAGAATCCATTTGATGCACATGAAAATGATTAATAGATGCAGTTGCCATTAATACTCGTATATATGTTATTTTAGCTATAGGTGCATAAGTATCGAAATAATCCGTCTCTTTTATTTATCTAAATCTTTTAGCTACCAATCTATCTTTAAATGTTTTAATAGATCCATCTATATTTTGTTTTCTTTAAATGCCTATTTACTACCAATAGTTTATGATCCTTGTGGTATGTTTACCAAAACCCAAGTTTCAGTAGATAGTATTGAATCCATCTCATTATTCAAAACTTCTTTCCAGAAAGCCTCATATCTTGAAGCCATTGCTTTACTAAAGGTTTTATGATATTTTTCTACATTAAGAAAAATAGGTATTTTTATTAAGAACATTATTTCTATCTCCTTCCATGAAAAGGTTAAGGCTTGTGAAAAAACAAATCCAGGGCCTAATTTTTTTCTTTCCTAGCATGTTGACCTCTCCAATGTAACACCTCATAATTTTTAAGCTCTTAAAATCTTTGTTAAATTAAAAATTTTGAAAAAATAGTTTTTTGAAATCTATTTAAATTTTGGCATGTAAAAATGTTGGTTTTTGTATATAAAAAAATATGGTTTTAAGTGGAATTTAAATCGGGATTAAAATTTGGAAATTGTAACTTTTTATATAAAAATCGGAGGAGGATTTGACCTAAGGAGAAAAAAAATTAGACTGTCCGATCGATCTGATTGTTTTATAGCAACTTCGTCTCGCCTTCAGCTACAACATATTAAAATTTTGGCCAAATTTGACGGTCCAGCCGTCCGTAATGTAATTTTTAGTGTTTGTATTTTATTATAACTCTTTATAGAAATCCTTTATATAATGGACAATTTTAGACTTTTTAAAACACTTTTAATCTTTCTAAAAATGAGGTAGCCTCCTAAATTATTATCTGCTCTCATAAACAAAACCTAAACCCCATTAAACTTAACTTTCAACCTAAGTTTTGGATATCTAAATCAAGTTTTCTCAAGAATAATCAAGAAGGTGTCTTTGCTATTTTCGCGAGAGGAATGCAACCATGTAATCACATTTTCAAGATGACTTCTTTACATACATGAATACTTCTATTATTTCCCATTATGTATTATGCGTTTTAAATAGTGCCTAATCATTAATAATCAATTTTTTCTTATAATAAATTAGGAGGACTAATTAGGGAAAGTGGAACTAAATTTGGGACTGTTTTTATTTAAACCTTTAAGACGGATTAAGATTAAAAACCCTTGCATGCTCAGGTTGGAGATTGGGTTTTCATTAGAATTTATGGACGTTTGAACGTTTAAATAAATCATTTGAATTTTATAAATTGAATTTGACTTGTAAAATCATGTTATTTATGTGTAGCTTTTAGAATATAAAATTTTTATTGTGTGCCGTGTGAATATGCAAGTGAATAGAATTCTATAACTTGATGAGAAAACAAATTGTTTAATTAATATTATAGTTAAAAGGACATAATTGGGATAAATAGCTATTTTTTGATTAGTTTGAGGAACTGTTGTGATAAATTGAAAATATGTCGTATGTAATCGTTAATTTATTAATAGTTGACATCGTAGGGACGATGGGATTGATTGGAGTAGTTAGTGCTCTCACTTTATTTTTGGTTACTTGATTGGTATGGAACTAGTAGGTAGGCTATAGTTGTTGGTAACACTTTATATGTATAAGACTAGTTAGTGTAGATTTTTATGAATGGGAAATTTTGGGGTGGGGCTAATTTTTACATTGTTTCGTTGAATCGTTAGCCTAGGTGCGAGGCTAAGGAGTGATTTTGGTAGATATTCTTACTAGATGATAGGTTCGGATATATTTGTGTTTTGCAGACCTCTAGGTATGGGAAAAAGGGTGGTTTAAGGATTTATGCTCGATTAAAGGGTGGGGCTAATAGAATATAATGAGAACTTGAGATAATTGATAATTAATGAGACATAACGGGTATCAAAATGAATTTGGGCCACGAGCATGTACTGAGTGATAGAATACGAGTCGACTGACTATAGTGCATGGGTGTGTGCTGGCATCACGAGTATGTATGGATCTCACAGAATATGAGCTGACTGGCTATAGTGACGTGTTATTGTCGTGTGTAGAACCTCATGAGTTTGTGAAGAGTTGACAAAAGTCGAGTTGACTGGATATAGTGAGGGGATGGGGGTGATGTGTAGAACCTTAAGTGAACCTTGAGTGTGTGTAGGACCAATAAGCTGTCGACTAACCATAGTAGTGTCGCGTGAATAAAAATATAATTGTATAACTAAATAAAGTAAGAATAAGGGATAATGTTTAAATTATAATTGACATGAAATAATTGGCTTCAACGATTTGGCTTAGTTATGCGGGTAGACACTAGTAGTTTACTTTACTCGCATGTTATGTATGTATGTATGTATGTATGTATATATGTATGTATGTATGTATGTATGTATGTATGTATGTATGTATGTATGTATGTATGTATGTATGTATGTATGTATGTATGTATGTATGTATGTATGTATGTATGTATGTATGTATGTATGTATGCATCTCGTTTAAATTAAAATACTCTAATGTGATGTTTATTATATATAACGCTATTGTCTTGGTTTGAGGAGTCTAATTGGGAGGAGTATCTAGTATTCATGCGGTGGGATCTGACCCATGGCGTTGACTAACATTTCAGGTATAATTATAGGAGTAGCTGCATAGGATGTATTGGAAATCTTTGGAGTGCAATTGGAGATTTATTTGATATGTTTTAGTAGTTTAGATTTACTTTTCATTCCGTCGTTTTATTTTGAGACAGTTATTTATGGATTTTTGGTGGGCCATTCGGTTTCACAGTTGTTTATAGATTTCAGTTTGAGATTTGTAGTGGGATTAGATATTAGAAATTATTTTGTAAAATTTGAGTTGGATTTATTTAGTGATAGCATGGTGATGGATTTTAATATTTCTTGAATGGTTATATTTGTTAGAAATTTGAGGATATCTTGTAGAAAATTTTTAAATGTCTCATATATATTTCACATACTAAGAATAATATTTAATTTAGTAACGTCCTACATATTTTGGTGGCGACCAACGCTCGAATGCGCGGGGTGTTACAAATGGTATCAAAGCATGGTCTTAGGTCTCGTAGGTTGTGAGTCTGTTTAGCTTCCGCGTTATCGATCCTTAATCTCCTTTGTTGATTCATACTCCTTAAGGTATTGGGTCTAGCATATGTTTTAGATATGTTTCTTGGAGATAGGGATTTTTGTGGTAAGGACGTTGTAGGCATTGAGGTTAAAACTAGTAATATTGATGCGATGATCCTTAGAGTTGATTTTGAAAACGATATTTATTTGGAAAATCTTTAGTATAAATTTTGGGTATATATATTATCGATGCAGTGATGTGATTTGATTTGAAGATTTAAGCTTGCGATGTCTTTTGGAGATATAATCGAGTGGTGATTCATGAGAGAGCGTCGTATGCCGTAATTTTCATAGATGTGCTTATATAGTTAAGATATACATTGTCTTTTGTTTGCGGGGTAGATGCATGTAGGATTGGATGTATGGGTTTCCAATAGTGGCATTAATTGGGTAGGCATATGTGAGCCTTATTTTATTTTACACATTTACGCTTCACCGAATTTTGCGGACGAAATTCCTGTATTAGTGGGGGAGTACGTAACACCCCGTGATTTTTGAGTTGTAAAAATCTTGTTAAATTAAAAATTTTGAAAAAAATAATTATTTGGAATCTATTTAAATTTTAGTATGTAAAAATGTTGGTTTTTGTATATTAAAAAAGGTTTTAAGTTGAATTTAAATCAAAATTAAAATTTTGAAATTCTAACTTTTTATGTAAAAATCGGGGGAGGATATCCTAAGGTGAAAAAAAAATTGACCGTCCAATCAATTTGTTTTTTTACAGCAACTTCGTCTCGTCTTTCACTACAACATATTAAAATTTTAGCCAATTCTAACGGTGTGATAGTCCGTAATGTATTTTTTACTGTTTGTGTTTGATTAGGACTCTTTCTTTAAATCCTTTATATAATGGACACATTTGGAATTTTTAAAACACTTTAAAATATTCTCAAAAAGAAGTAGCCTCCCAAATTATTATCTCCTCTCATCTACAAAACATAAACCCCATTAAATACAACTTTAAACCAAAGTTTTGAAGATCTAAACACGTTTTCTCAAAAAGAACCAAGAAGGTATTCTTGCTATTTTCACGAGAGGAATGCAAACATGTAATCAGATTTTCAAGATGATTTCTTTACAACCATGATTACTTCTACTGTTCGCCTTTGATATTATGCGTTTTAAATGTTATCTCAACACTAATAATCGTTATTTTCTTAAAATAAAATTGGAAGACTAATTAGGGAAAGTGGAACTAAATTTAGGAATGTTTTTATTCAAATCTTTAAGACAAATTAAGATTCAAAACCCTTGCATGCTTATCTTAGAGATTGGGTTTTTGCTAGAATTTATGGACATTCTCACGTCTAAATAAATCGTTTGAATTTTATAAATTGATTTCGACTCGTAAAATCATGTTATTTATGTGAAACGATTAGAATATAAACTTATTGTGTTGTGCATTGAAAATATGCATGTGAATATAATTCTATAACTTGATGAGAAAATGAACTGTTTAATCAATATTACAATTAAAAGGATTTAATTTGGATAAATAGCAATCTTATGATTAGTTGGAGAAATTATTGTGATAAATTGAAAATATGTCATATGTGATCGTTAATTTTATTAATAATTGACACCACGAGGACGAATGAATTAATTGGACTAGTTAATGCTCTCACCTTATTTTACGTTGGTTGCTAGGTATGGGACTAGTAGGTAGCCGTTAGTTATTGGTAACACTTTCTAGGTATGGAACTAGTTGGTGTAGATTTTTATGGATGAGAAATATTGGGCTGGGGCTTATTTTTACGTTATTTTCATTAGATCGTTAGCCTAGGTGCGAGGCTAAGGAGTGATTTTGCTAGATATTATTCCTAAATTACAGGCTAGGGTATATTTTTATTTTGAAGACCTCTAGTATGGGAATAGGGGTCGTTTGAGGATTTATGCTTGATAAAAAGGTGAGGCTAATATAAAATATTGAGAACTTGAGATAATTGCTAATTAATGCCTAAGACTTGGAACGGGTATTAAAATGAATTTGCATTGCAAGTATGTGCAGTTCTGACGGAATAAGGGTCGACTATCTATAGTGGCCTGTGTGTGTGCGCTGGTGTCATGAATATATGTGGGGCTAACAGAATACTGGCCGACTGACTGTAGTGACGTGTCGTGCGTGAAACCTCATGAACATGTGCAAAGCTAACATAAATTGGATTAACTAGCTATAGTGAGAGGATGGGTGTGATGTGTAGAATCTTAAGTGCGTTAGAAGTGTGTGTAGGACCGACAAGGGGTCGACTGGCCATAGTGGTGTCGGATGAATAAAAATATAACTGGTTAACTAAATTAAGTGAGAATAAGGGCTAATGTTTAAATTATAATTGTATTGAAATAATTGGCTTAAACAATTTGGGGGTGGCTTAGTTATGTGGGTAGATGGTAGTTGTTTACTTTACTCGCATGTTAAAATATATATCTAATTTAAATTAAAGTACTCTATTGTGATGTTTATCATGTATAATGCTATGATTTGGGTTTACATGCCCTAATTAGTAGGAGTAGCTAGTATTCAGGCGGTGGGATCTGACCCATTGCGTTGACTAACATTTCAGGTATAGTTGCGAAAATAACTACATAGGATGTATTGGAGATCTTTGGAGCGCAACTGGAGATTTATTTTATCTGCTTTAGTAGTTTAGATTTATTTTTTATCCCTTTATATTTTTTAGACAGTTATTTATGGATTTTTGGTGGGCCACTCGGTTCCACAGTTGTTTATAGATTTCAATTAGATATTTATAGTGGGATTATTTAATGGATATTGTTTTATAAAATTTGAGTTGGATTTATTATAGAGATAATATAGTGATGGATTTTAATATTTCATGAATGGTTATATTTTTTTGTAAATTTGAGGATATCTTGTGGAAATTTTTTAAATGTCTCATATATATGTCACATGCTAAGAATGGTGTTTAATTTAGTAACGTACGACGTATTTTGGCGGCGGTCGACGACACAATGCATTTGGTGTTACAGAGGTTCAAGTTGTGTTTAAGATTACTTTATTTTATCTTCAATTGATTAAGTAAGGTTTAAATAAGTTGATATTTTAGGGACAATATCTGGTTCAGGACAAAGATCTTTATGAATTGTATTTTTAAAAAAATCAACATTTCTAGATTCAATTATGTTATTAAAGTTCAATTCTAACAACCTATGTACCTTAGAAATTTCTGCATCTCCTACAAAAACACTTTTAATTCCTTTTGGGCCTAACTTTGAAGTTTTGATCATGAATTCTATAGTAAGTTAAATAATCCCATACCCTAAGGTAATTTAAGTTAGGTTTTATATTCTTCCATACTTTGTTTGGATAAACCTATGTTTATTTTGTTCAAATTTTTAAAAAAACGATTTCTTAGTACTTTGTCTTGAATACAAATTTCATGCTTATCATGAGAGTTATTAACACTGGATATTAAATTTAGTTTTGACATGTATTTTAATGATATATAATTTAAATGTGATAATCTAGCATGCCATACATCAAATGAGCAATAATATAGGCATAATTTTTTTATTTTTTGATAATTGTATTGAGTTTGAGTATCCCATCACAAGCTTATCCCTTTTTGACAAATACCCCATTCTTAACAAGAATCAACTTATCGGACTCAAAAATGGCTTTAATGCCACTTTTACACAATAATTTTGCACACACAATATTTTTCTTAATTTTTGGGACATATATAACATTTGTCAATGTTTATTTCTTTCTCGATGTAAACTGAAGTTTGACGTTTCCTTTTCCCAGAACCTTGGCAGAAGTATGATTCCCAATTAGAACCTCTTGACCACCCACTACTTCTTCATATGCGGATTACAATGATGTATCACTGAAAATATGTATGGTAGCCTCCGTATCGAGCCACCAATCAGAAGACTTTTTCACTACTTCCATATTCAGTTCAGTAATCATACCAATTTTCACTTTCGATACAATTGTAACAAGTCATTGATCTTATCTTCCACCATATGTACATTGTTTGCCTTGTTGGATTAATTGACATTTGTCTTTTTTTTTTTGCTTCTTCAATCACAGGAAGAGTTCCCACTTTTGCCACAATTGAAATAAGCCCCATTGGGTCACTTCTTTCTGGACTGATATTTCCCAAAATTCTTGCCATTATTGGTCTTATAATTCTTTTAGAATTTATTTCCTTTAATAAACTTAACTTCAGAGGAATTTTAAAGATTATTTTCATGATCACGTGATCAAGTTTCCTCCTCAATTATTAAATCATTTTGTAATTCCCTCAAAGTTATATCATCTTTCCTGTGTAGAAGTTTCTTTGTATAATCATTCCAACTATGTGAAAATTTAGCAATAGTAATACCCATTTGAAATGATTATGAAATTTCCACCTTTAATCGTGAAGCTTTGCGATAAGAATTTATAACTCATGTACATGGTCTAAAATGGATTGATTATCACCCATACTAAATCCAAGAAATTTTTAAAATTAAGAATTTATCCATACCTTCCTATTCCGTTTTATACTTATATTCTAGAGAGTTCCAGATTTCACATGAAGATTGTATAGAGTTGTAAAGATCATGTGACACCCTGCCTATTCTAATACTATGTGATCACTCAATTATTAAATTAAAAAGGAATCATTATGGGTCTCATTCTTAGCATCACTGTTGAAATCCAATTAATTTACTAATACCCTAATGGACCGGTGTCAAAATTTTAATCTTTTTAATAACAGGCAATAAATTAACTAATAAATCACGTTCACTGTTCCAGATAACAACATAATAAATACTAGAGCATGTGAATAAATAATAGTGACTAGAATAAACACTCTAGACTAAAAGCTAAATACAATCATCCATAATATAAAACCGAATCGAACACTATAAATAAAATGGAAGCATAAAGTCTCTGAAATAACAAGTAGCTAGAAATGGGTGACATGCCCGACTGAGATAAATAAATTCCAATTAGAAAATGATAAATGTTAAGGCATATACTACCAAGAATCTTGTAACTTCCAGAGCAGCTACATCACGTCAAATGAATGAACTCCTAAGCCTGACATCCCTGCGGCTGGGGACCTAAAATGTCTTTACAAAAATGGATGTGAAACAGGTCAGAGTCTAAGTAAAACTGTTTGAAAATATTTTATCAAGTATTTAAAATGCATTAAAGAGTACATATTATATATATGTTAGCTCCATGTACTCTCACGTGATATTCTCACCTCTCAATTAATGTTCACACATAATGTACTATTCTAAACCCACCTAATTACGCAACCCTGCCAAATTAGTTGGCTTAAATCTCTTCACATCCAATAATTCATCTTGCCCATCCGTATTACCCATTGTCACGACCCCGTCCCAAAATAGTAGTGGGGAACGAGTGTCTTGACATGCCACCAAGGCAACAAATATTTTGACTTAAATCGTTTCCTTAATTAAATGCGACGGAAATACAATTACATGGTTATGAATTGTAAAATATTGAAATTAAAGGAATTACGTCAACTGAGCTTTCTAAAAGGAAGCTTCATTTATATTACAAGTAACAACGAGTTACAACTTAAAACGAAATTTAAAACTTATTACAAGAGAGCCAGACATGCTCTATATGATATAACAAACTTTTTACTTAAAATAACAAAAAGAGCTCTAAAAGCTGAATCTTCCATATATTCCTTTTACGTTTCCCCCAAGCCTAATTATTTCCTAAAAAATGGTTAGTTATACAACATCAGCTAAAAGCCGAGTGAGGTTCAATCTCTAGACATTCCAAGGTTTTGTTCAAAAAATTGATAAATATTCAAATCCCAAGAGTAGACATATACATATATGGATAGGAATTTGTTGTATAAAATTTGAGATGACAGTATATAAAAATGAATAGCACGGAATATAACAGATACGACAAATCAATTTGCAATATCTTTTTCTTTAAATCATATCATTTTAATGGCCAAATACACTCTAATACCGTATTCTTCTATCGTATTATTCCCCGGTAGTTGAGGGTTAATCGAACTTGTTCGTCACAATGCATTATTTAGGGCACACCAGCGATAACCCAGCTGGGAAGGTCAATCAGTAAGAGAGGTCCCTTAAGCCGAATCTTATTTCCAATATTCAATATCATTTTCAAAACTCTTTTTAATCGGTATGTCTATATGGACAAATATAAACATATCACAAGGAATCAATCATCGGTATCAGATGAATTTTGTGAATGAAAGCAGTTCAAAAATATATATAGTTTTCATAATATCATATAATTAAAATGCACAAGGAATGCCATAGTATTCAACTAAAACAGAAATACGAAGTTACAGATATCGAGTCTTGGATCACTAACACAAAACTTCTTCTTAAATTTTCTCGTACTTTCTCTCACTATTTCTCTATGATATTTTGGATGAATTTCGTGTAATAATGATCCTAAAGGCCTTATTTATAGTTTCCCAAAGATATTAGGGCGTTGACACGTGTCTAGCTGAGCAAGCTTTTATAATGGTGAGTCAGCGTTTACTTGTCGAACAACGGAGCAGTCTTGCAGTCTTAATTCACCGAACTACGACACATGTTTTAGCATTTCCTCTAACGACGACACGGGTTTTAGATTTATCTTTTTGGATGACATGTGTAAGCACAAGGTGTCAAGCATGAGGTGGAAAGGTGTTACGGGTATAATGGTCATTTTACACCTTAAGGGCATTTTGGTAATTTCACACGATATGTTTTCAATATTTCTTGGAGGTCCTTGAAAATATTTTATTTAAAAAATGTTCCTTTTTATATTTTTATTTTTGTCCCTGAAATTTTTTTTATTTAAAATCAAGTCCCTAAAGTCTCATAAAATTACATTTTCTACCCCGAAACTTATCATTTAGCTTAGGATATGCTATAAGACTTTGATTTAATCCATTTTGATGAAGAAGGAGGTTATTTCAGAGTCTTTAAGTCGTACAAACCAGCCTCCCCTTACAACCAATCAAAATATAACACATGGTGTGGTAATAAGACAAAATACGACTTAAAGGATGGACAAATTTGCCCTTATTTCGTAATTTCGGTATAACTTCTTGCTTAGACCTCCGTTTAACACATCGTTTTTTGTGTCACAAACCTAATTCATATATCTAGAACTTTTTAGTTTTTACCGAAAGTCAATTGTTATATATAATGGTCAAAACTAGTCTCTAATATGAACATTCCTACCAAAACTTTAAAATTTTACGTTTGTAAGTAATTTGATATTTCATGATTTATGAAGGGAGGATTAGACTAAAAATAATAAATTATTATTATGCATATCACATATGAAATAATACAACATTTAAAACTATATATAAATATATAAAAGTGGGCTCATTACATCCTACCCTACTTATAAAAAGTTTGGTCCACAAACTTTACTTACATTAATTTCGAAACAAGTATGGATATTTCTCCTTTATTCCATCTTCCCACTCCCATGTTGCTTCTTCAATGGAATGATTGTGCCATAACACTTTGACCAATGGAATTACCTTAGTTCATAATATTTAATCTTTATGGTCCAAAATTTCTATCGGATGTTCAATGTATGACAAACCTTCTCTAACTTGAAGAGGTTCGTGACTTAGGATATGTGTTGGATCTGGGACGTATTTCTTCAACATTGACACGTTAAACACATTATGCACACTAGCAAGTTTAGGGGGTAAGGCTATTCCATATGCAACAACTCTTATACTTTCAAGGATTTCAAAAGGTGATTTATATCTTGGACTCAATTTTCCTTTCTTCCCAAATGAGATTACTCCCTTTGCCGGTGATACTCGCACGAACATAAAATCTACTCTTTGGAATTCCAATTTTCGATAGCAGTTATCCACATAACTCTTTTGACAACTTTGAGCGATTCGAAGTCGGTCTTGTATCAATTTCACCTTCTCTGTTGTGATCCGGATCAATTCTGGTCCCAATAATTTTTTTTCTCCAACTTCTACCCAACATGAAGGGGAATGAAACCTTTTACCATAAAGTGCCTCATATGAACCCAATTGAATATTTGCTTGATAACTATTATTATAAGAAAATTCTACTAACGGTAAATGATCATCCCAATTCGCTTTTAAACCAAGTACACATGCCCTAAGCATATCCTCTAAGTATTGAATGGCTCTCTCAGACTGTCCATCCGTTTGAGGGTGAAAAGTGGTACTAAAATAGAATTTTGTTCCCATGGCTGCTTGTAGGCTTTTCCAGAAGCAAGACACAAATCTAGGGTCAGGATCTGAAACAATTGAAATTGGGGTTCCATGAAGCCTAATAATTTCCCGTATGTACAACTTAGCCAACTTTTCTAAAGAATGGATAATCTCAATGGCAAGAAAATGAGTAGATTTAGTTAACCTATCAATTATTACCCAAATAGAGTGATTACCATTTGAACTCCTTGGTAAACCAGTCACAAAATCCATAGTAATATGTTCCCATTTCCACTCAGGGATAGATAGGGGTTGTATTAATCCTGATGGTTTTTGATGTTCAAACTTTACTTGTTGACAAACCAAACACTGAGATATAAATTATATTATCTCCCTCTTGATGTTATTCCACCAAAACCTTCTCGAAGATCCCTATACATTTTTGTATATCCGGGATGAAATGTAAATATTGAGTAATGGTTTTCCTCCAAAATTTTCCTCTTTAGTTGGGCATCACATGGTACACACACTCTATTTCCAAACATCAATATATCGTCTCGTATCACAAATTCAATTCTCTTACGCTCGATGACTTCTTATCTAATCTTCTTAAGTTGTGGGTCATATACTTGCGCAATTTTGATCGTTTCCATCAACATGGGTTGTACTTGTAAGTTTGCAATTATTCCTCATTTGCTATAAATACGTACATCTATTTCCCTATTTCTTAAATCTCTTAATAAAGGTTCCTGATTTGTAATGAAACATGCTACATTTGTTGTAGACTTTCTACTTAAAGCGTGAGCTACTACAATAACTTTCCCTGGGTGATAATGAATATTTAGATCATAATTATTCATCAATTCTGACTACCTCCTTTGTCTCATGTTCAATTATTTTTGAGTAAAAATATATTTGAAACTCTTATGATCGGTATAAATCTCACAAGTCTCACCATACAAATAATGTCTCCAAATCTTAAGAGAAAAAATTACAGTTGCTAATTCAAGGTGATGGCTTGGATAATTCTGCTCATGGGTTTTCAACTGTCTCGAGGCATAAGCTACTACTTTTCCATTTTTCATTAGCACACATCCCAAACTATTTTTTGAAGCATCACTATAAATCACAAATCCCCCCATCCCGGAAGGAATAGTCAAAATTGGGTCAGTTACTCATCGATTCTTAAGTTCTTCAAAACTATTCTCAACTTCTTCACACCACTAATATTTACTAAACACTCTATTCATCATATCCATAAAAGCAGCTGGTGCATTAGTAAATCCAAATGGCATCACAAGAAATTCATAGTGACCATATCTAGTTTGAAAAGATGATTTCGAAATATCCTCCTCCTTAATCTTTAATTGGTGATAGCCTGGCCTAAGGTCAATCTTAGAAAATAATTGTGTACCTTGCAGTTGGTCAAAGAAATAATCTATACGAGGTAAGGGGTATTTATTCTTAATGTTCACCTTATTTAGTTCCCGATAATCTATACATAACCTCATCGTCCCATCCTTCTTTCTAACAAATAACCCTGGAGCACCCCAAGGGTATATACTTGGTCTAATAAAACCCTTGTCTAAAACATCTTGTAATTGAACTTTTCCCTTAATTCTAAAGGTGCCAGGCGATAAGTTGGTTTTGATATTGGCATAGTTCCAGGAATAAGGTCAATTGTAAACTCTATTTCTCTACTAGGTGGTAGACTGGGTAAATCATCTGGAAAATATTTATCTATCGGAATATCTTCTAAACTAGGCTCTTTTTTTGCAAATCAATAGCACTTGTAAGGAATCCTCGACATCCCGTTTTAAAAAAAACTACAAGCTTGCATTGCAGAGATAATATGTATGGCAGATAGGATTCCAATTCCTTCAAAACTAAATTCTGGATGGTCAGGAATTTGGAAAGTAACTCTCTTCTCAAAACAATCTACCTTAGCATGATATGATGCTAACCAATCCATCCCGAAAATGACTTCAAAGTCTCTTATGTCTAAACCTATCAAATCGACAAATAGTTTATGACTACTAACATCTATAGGGTAAGACTTATATACTGATGTTCTCATCAATAACTCACCCGAAGGAGTAGAAATGTGTATGATATGATTCAAGGGTTCATGAATATTTGGAAAGAGATTAACAAAATGTACAGACATAAATGAATGGGTAGAACCAGGGTCTCTTAAAACTTGAAAAGGTTGTGCACATATAGAAAGTGTACCTGACACTACTACATTAGAAGACTTTGCATCAAAAAGATTAAAAACCCTAGCTTATCTACCATGATCCTTGTTGTCATTAAAAGTCTTTGTTGGATCCTTTCCTTTGTTTGGGCAATGTTTCATTTTATGTCCCCTTTGGCCACACCCAAAATCAACTTCCCGTCTCCAAGTAACATGGTTGCCCTCTATGAAAATTACCACATCATTGGCATCTATCAACATTAAAGGGTTTATTTACTAAAGGTTTTCCTATATTAGGTATAGTCCTAAAGGGTTTGTTATTGGGGTTCTTTCCTCTTTCTTCTCCAAACTTACTCTTTGCCTCTCTAACCTGATTATATTCTTCACTATCCTTCTCAGCTATTGTTACCCTATCCACCATGTCATTATATGATGTCAACTTCAAGATTGAAATTCGACTACAAATATTCAACCTCAACCCACGTTCAAACTTCTTAGCTTTTAAAACATCGGTTATCACAACATGACGTACAAAACGGGATAACTCAGTAAAATTTGACTCATATTGACTAACCGTCATATTTCCACGCACCAGACTCATGAAGTCAAATTTTTTTTGGTCTTGCACCATTTTGGGAAAGTATTTCTCGAAGAAGATCACTAAGAAGTCTTTCCAACCTATGTGATTATTCCTTTCCCCGTGTATTCTCTTAGTCATTATCCACCAATGTTCGGCTTCACCTTCTAACATGAATGTTCCAAATGAAACCCGTTGTTCATATGTACACTCAAGAACATCAAATATCTTTTCCATTTGCGTCACCCAATTTTCTGCTTGAGTGGGGTTAGGAGTACCTTTAAAAGATGGCGAGTTCAACTTGTTGAACTGTTAAATAGTACAACTACTCAGTTCAAGATTCCTTGGTGCTCTATTATTCACCTGATGCTCCACAATTCTTGCTCGACTTTCAGTTGCCTTGTATGCGCCTTCCAGTTCTTCCATATTTGAACCACAATTTCCTGCAGTTGATCTCGTCTTGGTCATTTTATACAATCATGGCCAAACATAAGACATATTATACTATCTTAAGATTGCAATTTATAAAAATAATTATATATCAAGAATTATATGTAGACTGTAAGACATATGGTGGATTATCACATGAGTCAGATATTTAATCCTACATCCTATGTATGGAAACTTAAAATTGATAACGTTTGAAACTTATGTTCAGTAGTCAACGGGTTCATAACCTATTCTCTGATACCACCTCTGTCACGACCCCGTCCCAAAATAGTAGTGGGGAACGAGTGTCTTCACATGCCACCAAGGCAACAAATATTTTGACTTAAATTGTTTCCTTAATTAAATGTAACGGAAATACAATTACATGGTTATGAATTGTAAAATACTGAAATTAAAGGAATTACGTCATCAGAGCTTTCTAAAATGAAACTTCATTTATATTACAAGTAACAATGAGTTACAACTTCAAAACGAAATTTAAAACTTATTACAAGAGAGCCAAACATGCTCTATATGATATAACAAACTTTTTACTTAAAATAACAAAAAGTGCTCTAAAAGCTGAATCTTCCATAAAGTCCTTTTACGTTTCCTCCAAGCCTTCTTATTTTCTGAAAAATGGTTAGTTATACAACATTAGCTAAAAGCCGAGTGAGATTCAATCTCTAGACATTCTAAGGTTTTGTTAAAAAAATTGATACGTATTCAAATCCAAAGAGTAGACATATACATATATGGATAGGAATTTGCTGTATAAAATTTGAGATGACAGTATATAAAAATGAATAGCAAAGAATATAACAGATATGAAAAATCAATTTGCAATATCTTTTTCTTTCAGTCATATCATTTGACTGGCCAAGTACACTTTAATACCGTACTCTTCTATCGTATTATTCCTCGATAGTTGAGAGTCAATTGAACTTGTTCGTCACAACGCCTTATTTAGGGCCTGGGAAGGTCAGTCAGTAAGAGAGGCCCCTTAGGCCAAATCTTTTTTCCAATATTCACAAGGAATCAATCGTCGGTATCAAATGAATTTTGAGAATAAAAGCAGTTCCCAAAATATATATAGTTTGCATAATATCATATAATTAAAACGCACAAGGAATGTCAGAGCACTCACCAAATCCATTTTGATGAAGAAGGAGGTTATTTCAAAGTGTTTAATTCGTCCAACAAGCCTCCCCTTATAATCAATCAAAATATAACACATAGTGTGGTAAGACGACAAAATACGACTTAAAGGATTGACAAATTTCTCTTATTTCGTAATTTCGGTATAACTTCTTGGTCAGACCTCCGTTTAACACACCGTTTATTGTGTTACAAACCTAATGCATATATATAAAACTTTTTAGTTTTTACCTAAAGTCAATTGTTATATCATAATGGTCAAAACTAGTCTCTAATATGAACATTCCTACCAAAACTTTAAAATTTTACGTTTGTAACTAATTTGATATTTCATGATTTATGAAGGGAGGATTAGACTAAAAATAATAAATTATCATTATCCATATCACATATGAAATAATACAACATTTAAAACTATATATGAATATATAAAAGTAGGGTCATTACATATAATATGCTACTAAATATTCAAGCCCCTTTTTTTCATTTAGAGTCACCATTTAATTATTAAGTTCACACATACTTAGATTATTTGAGATATTGCTATCTATCTTATCTACTAGTACACACTTAGTAGAATAAACCACATGAATATATATATAAACACCACACTTGTAATATATACGAATACGATATCCCTAGGTGGAGTCCTAGTATGCGGGCATACTCTTTGTGGTGACAATTACTGTTGGTGACAATTATTGTACAACACAAATAAATATGAGAGAAGTAATGACCAAGAAAGAACAAATAAAATGCCAATCACACAACAACAGGTGTACGTGGTTTAGCAAAGATGTGCCTACGTCCACGATGGTGCAGTCAGTATTATTTCTCTATCTTCTGAAGAATAGGTACAGAGAATACAACTTGTCCTTTGCCCCGGACCTAGGGTTTAAGTTATATATGTGTATGCTCGTTAGTGGAGATGATGGGTTCCTTCGTATTAGCCATCTTACCTATCCCTTCCCTTCATGGGATTGTGCTTCCCTATAACTTCTCTTCATGGGATCGTGGGGAGAGACCAGATCAATATGAAAGATAGAGGGCCTGGACTTTGGGCCGCCAGAACTGGACTACCCGTCCAGGCCCATGGTTCTCAATTCTGGGTACCTACAATTGCCCCTGAATTTGTTGGGCCATGTTTATGGGTCCAATGAATTTAAATGATCAGCCATTATGGCTGATTTGTGATTCTTCGAAAACTGTGAAGTTGCTTTGGCGGCACCCGCTTCGCTATCCATGCGCTATGATTAGAATTGAAGGCTTGTTGGGATATCCACTTTTTCATTCGTCGTTTCAGCCTTTCCAGTATTCTTCCTTCTTCTGAGAACTCTAGCGCCTCGTACCTTCCTCTCTGAATTCCCATTCCCATTGCTTCTTAGTCTTCTTGAGCTCGTGCTTCTTCATCACTCGAACCGATCTTCTGTTTTGTAAGTTTCTTGTGCCCTTTCTTTGCACTTTCTCTTTGGTTTGTAGGATTTGAGTTTTTCAATGGCGAAGATTGGAAATAGGTCAATCTCTGAGTTTAGGAAGTTCTATAATATTCCTGAGTGGGTAGATATTGAATGTTGTGCCTCCCCTCATAGGAACGTTAGGGATATAGAGGATGCTCATTGGATCCATGTTTTGTTGCTCTCCCAGGGGGGCTTAGTTTTCCCCCTAATGATCTATTTCTGCATTTTTTTGGTTATTTTGATATTGTTCCTGCATAGTGCTCACCCAATGTGTGGAAGATAGTAAATGGTGTCCATAGAATAAACCAGTTGTATGGTACTAGGTTAGGACTTGCTGAGATCTGTTTATGCTATTCCTTCTCTCGAACTAGCTCAGGTGTTTTATACCTCAAAGCTAGGAGTCCTGATAGGGTATTGGTAGTAAATCTACCTGATTCCCATAAGGACTACTAGCAAGAGGGTTTCCTCATTAGGAATTGGCAGTTCCCTCCCCAGTTTGAAGGGTCGAGGTCTGAGAGGTTCACTGTCCCTTTTTTTGGGGAAATATATATAGGTAGACATTTGTACTGTTGTTTCAACCTTTGTTGGCTTGTGATTTTTCTAACCTCTTTGCTTTTTCTTTCACAGCGAGGATAAAGAATTTGGAGCCTGCTCTCAGCGAGGTTCGCATCTCGGAGTTGGTGAAAGCTTGGAATATTAGGGAGCCTCTGGGTGACGACGAGCATCCCAGGTCTGCTGCCTTTTTGCTTGAGTATAAGAACACAGGCTCCAGCTTCATAGCTCGACCTTTGGAAAGCGTGACAGAGTTTGATTTTTTGGGAGAGACTACTACTGAGCCGATACTGTTGGACGAAGAGGAGAGCAACTCTGAAAGTGAGCCTGCTGGTAATCTTGGTAAAGGGAGTTCTGATAGTAGCAGCTCTTCTGATTCCGAGGACAGTTCTGGTGAAGATATGCCTCCGAGGAAGAACCTGATCAGAGATGATGATGATGATGACAATGTGCTCCTTGCACAAAGGTTAAAGAAACAGAAGACTGTGTCTGGGGTTGTGGCTACAAGTTCTAGGCCTTCCTCTCAGGAGCAAGAGAGGAAGAGGAGAGAAGAAGAGCAGGTGAAAGAGAGGGACAAAAAGAAGGAGGAGGAGAAGAAAAAGGTGGAAGAAAGGAAAAGGGTCGAGGAGAGGTGGAAGAGAGAGAATGAGAGGGAGGAGGAGAAGAGGAGAGCTGAGGTAAGGACGAAGGCCGGGCAGGCCTTAGTTCCAGTGTCTGCTCTGCCAGAGGGAGCTTTCGTGGCTATCTCCCCTCAGCTAGCTCCGGCCCTGCTTGAGAGAGCTGTCCTCCCGGCTGATCGCCAAAGGGTAATAGGTTCGGAGCATCTGGCCCTTCAGGCTAGTCAGAGGTTTGCTCTGGTAAGGTTTCTTTTCCTCTCGTGTTTTGCTGACTTCTGTTGCTTTCCTTTTCTTATCTCTTTCTTTTTCGTAGTTCGTTACCGACTTTGCTGTGCTGTATCGCTCACGCGACGAGCTGGTGAAGAAGAATAGTGAACTGGAGAAAGAAAACTCTGCCTTGAAGCTGAAGGATAAGGAGCTCGAGGCCAGTTTCAAGGCTGTTGATGCTGCTAGGATCTCGTCTGATTTGGCCCTTGCCACTTCTGCTCGCGAGAGAGATGACGCGGTCAGGGAGCTGGGCGAGCTGAGGAAGGCTTATGATCTGGTATGTACGAGCAAGCTGGACCTTGTAGAGAAGAGCAGAGTTCTGTCCAAACAACTGGAGGCAGAGAAAGCCCATGCAGCCACCATGAAGGAGGACTCATACAACTCTGGGTGGGCTGCTGCTTATGATGATGCTGAGGCTCAGATTGGCTACACCAGCCGTCTGAATTTCAATAAGGGCTGGAACAAAGCTCTTCTAGCTGCTGGTGTGGATGTTGAGTCTCCCTTGTTTGACGAGCACGACCCGGGTCCCAAGCCAACTGTGGACGAGGAAGCTCCTGCTCCAATTATCGAGGGTGCTGATCTTCCCTCGGATACAGTTCCTGCTAGGGGGGATACTTCTGCTGCAGCTGATAAGGGGAAGCAGCCAGACACCGCTGGGCAGTCTGAGGTTGCCAGTTAATCTGTTTTTAGGATTTTCTTTTGTACTTTCTGCTTGTAATCTCTAAGTTTTTTCTGCTCGATGTACTTGGCCTTTATTAATGAATGATAAGATTCTCCATTTTGTTTATGCTGATCCCTTTTTGTCTTCTATCTTTCTTTTATCTGTAGTTGGTTGATGTGGATGACTATATTCCCGTTACTTCCCAACTGGGTAGGACTCTTGGTCCTAATGCAAGCCCTGCAGTTCGCCAGGCCTTTGCTATAATTTGCAGGTTTGCTAAATCAAGGAACCAAAAACATAAGGATCAGTCCGAGCTAGTGGCCAAGTTGAAGGACAGGCTCCAGGAGATGGGAGAGATCGGTGCTTCAGTGCAAGAAGAAGTTAGTGCACTGAGAGCAAGGTTGCTGGAGGCCACCGAGATCAACCAGGTCGGGGAGTTCCTACAGCAGGAGAATGAAGACTTGAGGAGGGAAGTCCTGAGGCTTAAGGAGCATTCACCGAGCATTGCTTCGGTAGTCCTACAAGGCTCTTCTTCGTCGCGAGTTGCTCGGCCTTCTCTCCCACGTGCTGGTAGGAGTGCCAGGGTTAGGAACAGGGAAGTCGAGGAACAACGTGAGAGGGAGATGGAGGAGCTGCGCGGTGACGTTCGACAAGCTTATGTGACTGTTGCTGGGCTCCAGAGGGATGTCACCCGACTACGGCATTTGTTTAAGAATGGTCCTCGCCAAGTGTGGTTCGATGGCTACGATCAAGGCTGGATGGATGCTCCGATGAGACTATCAAAGTTCGAGTAGCTCTCCTTCATCAGAGGGTGGTTGAGTTCCCTCAAAGAGCTGCAGGTCCCGAGGAACTCGATGTTGTGGTATCGACACGAGATGTCCTCCTCCACTCTGATGCCCAATCCATTCAGGCGGGATGATCGATGGATCCCCATTGATGCCATTCCCCGACAACTATTGGAATTGGACGCAAATGAGGTCGTGGAGGAGCTCGCCCCTGCTCCTGATGATGGAAGGAGAGCTAAAGTTGCTGATTATCTTGCTCGGAGGCTTCCACCTCCTTGAGATTTTGTTATTTTTTCTTTTTGATAATTGTAAATGCTTTGGGCGAGCTTCGCCGACTAAACATGTATTATCATTGTTTGTAAATATAAAAGATTAATGAAAAGTTCGAGTTTTGGGCAATTTTGCCGACTAAACGTGTTTCATCCAATCCTTTTATATTTTGCTGCTTCACAATCCTTTTTATTTTGTCATTTGAGTGTCCGCCCAGTCCAGTACAAGAATACCATTATGCCCTCACTTTACCTTTTAGGTTGTGTCGTCACACTCCCTTAGGCCTAAGTAGGGCAATTGGCGAGGACACACCTGGTATTGGATGTCATCATCCGATCAGGATTTTGTTCAACCAAAGTAGGTTTGATGCCTAAGAATACTCTGTAGGGCTTCATATATTGCCAGGGGCAATGCTAAGAGGTCTGTCGTGCTTTATGACGATGACCTGAGGAGGGGTGTTCCCCTGCTATGTCGACCATTGTGCCTGTAATTTGGAAAGGATGCGCAATAAAATATGACCGTTACTAATCAGAGAGTGATTAACTGAGAGATTTTCATTAGTGAAATGAGAAATGAACTGTCCTTTCTCATAACGAATACAATAAAAGATTTAACAACAGAATTCCTAAAAATAGAACTTCTTTAGATTAGATGCATTCCATGCTCGTGGTATCTCCCTTCCCTCCATTGTTTCCAAATGATAGGCACCCTGCAGGTCGTCTCTAATTATCTTATAAGGTCCTTCCCAGTTTGGGCCCAGTTTACCGTCTGATGGCTTCACTGTGTTGCCCAGGACCTTTCTTAGGACATAGTCCCCAACTCTGAATCTCCTCAGGTTGACCCTCTTACTGTAGTGCTTTACGAGCTGTTGCTGATAGCTCGCAGGTTTCACTAGGGCAAGTTCCCTGCGCTCGTCGGCTAGGTCGAGTTCAGTGAGCAAAGCTTCATCATTTTGGTCTTGTTCGACAAGGTCGGATCTCATTGTTGGCAATCCCGCCTCTAGTGGGATGATTGCCTCCATACCATATGTTAGTGAGTATGGCGTTTCTCCTGTTGCTCGCCTAGGAGTCGTTCTGTATGCCCATAGGATATGCGGTAGCTCGGTTGCCCATGCGCCTTTGGCTCGCTCTAACCGTTTCTTCAATCCAGCGATCACTGTTTTGTTGGAAGCTTCTGCTTGTCCGTTGCTTTGAGGGTAAGCTATCGAGCTGAAATGGTGCCTAATCCCGTGTTCGTTGTAAAAGTCTTGAAAAGGGCCACTCTCGAACTGTGTTCCATTGTTAGTGATGATGGTCCTGGGGATTTCGAATCGAGTGATTATATTCCTCCATACGAACCTCATCATGTCAGCATCTCGGATGTTCGCCACTGGTTCTGCCTCGATCCACTTGGTAAAGTAGTCAGTTGCAACCAATAGATATTTGCGGTTGTCGGCAGCGGTGGGAAGTGGTCCCACGATGTCCATCCCCCATTGGGCGAAAGGCCAGTGGCTGGTCAGGGATTTTAATTCGCTGGCGGGCTGGTGGACCATAGGAGTGTGAAGTTGGCATTTTAGGCATTTGCGGACATATATTGCGGAGTCCTTTTGCATGTATGGCCACCAATAGCCTTCCTTCATTGCTCGGAAGGCTAGAGACCTTCCTCCAACATGACTTCCACAGATTCCTTCGTGAAGCTCGTGAAGCACTGCCTTGACATCGCCTGGGTGGATGCATCTAAGGTAGGGACCGGAGAAAGATCTTTTATACAAGTCGCCTCCTATGGATAAGTGAAAGCGAGTAGCTTTGACTCTTATCTGGTGGCAGTTCTCTTGTCCTCTGGAAGCGTTCCGTCCTTTAAATAATCCTTCTAGGGATCTATCCAGCTGGGGGATGATTCCAATTGGAGAATTGGTCTCGCGTTTGGAAGCTCGTAGTTGCTGTGAATGCTTGGGCCATTGAGGAAATTGATAGGGATAACCCTTTTAAGGATAGAATCAACTGCCGAACTTAGGGCTTCTAGCGCATCAGCGTGGCTGTTTTGCCCCCTGGGAAATTGTTGGATGCTGATCTCTTCAAAGCTCGCCATTAAGTTTTTTACCAGGGAGAGGTAGGCTGCCATTCTTTCATCCTTTGCGTTACAGTCTCCACTTATCTGGTTGGAAACTAGTTGTGAATCGCTGAATACCTGCAAACGCTTTGCTCCCAAAGTTTGCGCTTTTTGGAGACCTGCTATTAGGGCTTCGTATTCTGCTTCGTTGTTCGAGGCTATAAATCCTAGACTGATTCCTTGCTCAAGGACTGTATTTTCTGGAGTGATGAGAACAATTCCTACACCTGCCCCCTTTGAGTTGGAGGCTCCATCAACGAATAGTTTCCAACTTTCCACTGTAGCTTGGTTATTTTGTTCCGTTGGCTTAGGCTAGTCGAAGGGTTCTTTGCCTGTGAATTCAGCTATGAAATCAGCAAGGATTTGGCCCTTGATAGTTGTCCTTGGTTGAAATTGGATGTCAAATCGGTCGAGCTCAACTGACCATTTAGACAGTCTGCCCGACAAATCCGCCTTCCTTAGGACAACCTTGAGGGGGTGTGATGTAAGGACGATGATCGTATGAGCTTCGAAGTAATGCTTCAGTTTCCTCAAGGCCATTACTAGGGCGAATGCGAGCTTTTCCAATGGTAGGTAGCGCTGCTCGGCATCTAATAAGGTTTTGCTCGCGTAATAGACTGGATGTTGAATTCCTGTAACTTCACACATTAGCGCTAAGTGACAGTATGACTGGATACAGAGAGGTAGAGGTACAAAGAGTCCGTTTGCTGTGGTATGATAAGCAATGGGGGAGAGCTTAGGTAGGACTTGAGCTCGTTTAATGCTTGCGAGCAATCTGGGGTCCATTCTACTTTTTTGCTACCTTTTAAGAGTTGGAAGAAAGGCTTGCATCTCTCGGAGGATTTAGAAATGAAACGATTTACAGCAGCGAGCATTCCAGTGAGCTTCTGTACATCTCGGACTGTGCGAGGATGCCGCACTCTGTTGATTGCATCAATCTAGTCCGAATTAGCCTCTATGCCTCGCTTGATGACCAAATACCCAAGAAACTTTCCTGACTGGACACCGAAGGAACACTTGCTCGCATTGAGTTTCATTCGGTATTTCCTGAGGATTTCGAAGGTACTTGACAGGTTCGAGAGGTGATTCTTCTTCTCCTTGCTCTTGACGAGCATGTCGTCGATGTAGACCTCCATTGTGTCTCCCATTTGATTCTTGAACATTTTAGTAACTAGCCGCTGATAGGTTGCCCCTACATTTTTGAGCCCAAAAGGCATGACCTTGTAACAGTATAAACCAACCGTCTTGATAAACGCCATTTTGTCCTGATCTGGGGCATACAGGGGAATCTGGTGATATCCTGAGTACGCATCCAGGAAACTCATTCGTTCGTGAGCTGCGGTGCCGTCTACTAGTTGGTCTATTTTTGGAAGAGGGAAGCTATCCTTGGGGCAGGCTTTGTTGAGGTCAGTGAAGTCTATGAAAACTCTCCACTTCCCGTTGCTTTTCGGAACTACCACTGGGTTGGATAACCATTTGGGGAATTGCACTTCTCGTATGGATCATGCATCCAGCAGTTTCTCGACTTCTTTTTCTATTGCTCTGTCTTTCTCGGGAGCAGTTCGTCGTGCCTTCTGCGCTATTGGCTTGAATGTGGGATCGACGTGAAACTGATGGCAAACCATATTGGGATCGATTCCTGGCAGCTCATAGGGTTCCCAAGCGAAAACATCTATGTTTCTTCTGAGTAAGGTTGAAAAATCCTTTTGCGCTCGGTTTGTGAGTGACGCTCCGATCAGGAAGACTCTGCTGCTGTCGCCTTCTTTAGCTGTCACTTCTACCAGGTCCTCGAAGACACGCTCGGAGGGGAGGAGCCTGGTCTCTTCCACTCCAGGCCTTCCATATTTTAATTGCTATTTGGAAGGAATTGCACCTTCCTCCACTTTCTCGCTGGGTTGAACGACTTTTTTCTCTGGCTTTGGTCGGATGGCCGCTATGAAGCACTTCCTTGCCATCGCCTGGTCGCCATGTATCTCCATTACTCCCCGCTCGGTGACATATTTGAGTTTCTGGTGGTAGGTCGAGGAGACTGCCTTCATTGCATGAAGCCATCCCCTGCCGAGGATGGCCTGATATGGTGAATCGATGTCGACCACCAAGAATTCAATCATCTTGGAAACATTTCCAGCGCGCACTGGCAGTACTATTTTGCCCAGAGGCATGGTCATTTTTCCAGCGAAGCCAACCAGAGGGACAGTGGTTCCCTTTAGGTCGACGATGTTCAACTTCAATTTTCGGAACCGGTCGATGTACATTACTTCCGATGAGCTTCCTTGATCGACGAGCAGCTTGTCGATGTCAAAGTTGGCTATCCTGAGTGTAATGACCAAGGCATCATGATGTGGGGTCCTTACTCCCACTAGGTCTTCATCCATGAAGATAATATGCTTGTTGTAGTCGATGTCCTCTGCTCGCCGATGTTTTCCTGACTGTGATTTTGCTGGATCAATCTGAAAAGCTTGCATTACCTCTGTCAGCTTCTTTACCTCCATTCGAGCTAAGTTCCCTTGTATTTTCTTGACGTCAGATACCCCGTGGATTACTACGAATTCATGTCCGGTATCATCCTCCAACACGTTATCGGGTTTTGCCTCTCTGTGGGCAGCCACTTTCTCTACATTTTTTTCTACAAAGTTATTTAAATGCCCAAACTGGGCCAACTCCTCGAGGTGGGACTTAAGAGCCTTGCAGTGCTCGGTCTTATGCCCTCCCTCTTTGTAGAAAGCGCATATCAATGCATTGTTTCTTTTCGTGGGGTCTCCTCCCATTTTCCGGGGCCATTTGATGAACGGCTCATCCTTGATCTTCGCGAGAATTTTGTAAATTGGCTCTTTGAAGACAGTGTTGACCGCCTGGAATGATTTTGTTACGTCAAGGTTCCCTCCATTTTTGGAGCCATTCTTGCTCCCACTCTTTCCTCCTTTCTTCTGGTTTTCAACTTTCTCACTTCCCTTGGTAGTGAGCTTGGCTCGACCGTTCTCTCCTACATTAAGGCGGGTGACGTCTTCCACCTTTGCGTATTTCTCAATTCGGGCCATCAGGTCGTCAATGGTCATAGCTTCCTTCTTCGTCAAGGACTGGTAAAGGAGGTAAGAGCTAGGTAATCCGATTTTGAAGGAGGACACTGCCACCTCTTCTGCGCAATCCTCAATCTCGTTGAATAACTGCCAGTATCTATTCGCATAGTCTCGGAGTGTTTCTTGAGGCGTTTTCTTCATGGTTAATAGAGCATCCATCCTTTTGGGATGGGAGCTACTGGTGATGAATCGGGCCGTAAAGAGCTCGGCCAAGGATTTGAAATTCCTGATGGATCGGTGAGGGAGTTTTTTGAACCATTTCTGAGCCACGTCATGGAGGCTCGAGGGGAAAATATGGCACATCAGTGCATCCCGGTGATTCCAGAGGGTCATGGCCTGCTGGTACTGCCTGACATGATCAATGGGATCAGTCTTCCCATTATAAATCTTGAACCTTGGAATGGAAAATTTCTTGGGAGCCTCTTCTTCTTCAATTTCCTTGGTGAAGGGTGACTTAATCTGGGTCTTGAGAGCTCTCCTGGCGAGTTCTCGGGTCGACCTGGTGCCGTGGTGAGCTGGATGTTGGTCCATTTCTCTATGGACCAGGTTCTGTATGTTTTCGTCGCTGCGAGAAGGGCTCTGGTAGCGGCGAGCTCTTCTTAGTTGCTCACGGAGGTCGTCTTCTGAGTTTCCACCTTCAACCCTTTGTTATTCCCGCCTAGGGATCCTTCCTCGGCTGCGAGATTTACTCGCCTGAGGGCTAGGAGTGTGATAGAGGCATCTCCTGGTATCAGGACGTAGTTCCTTCTCCAGTCTTTCCAGTCTACTTTTTAAGCGAGCATTCTCAGCCTCGTATCTGCGCGAAGACTCCCTCTGCTCGTGGAGCCTTACCTCGTAGGCATCAATCAATCTGGATATCTACGTGGGCTTTGCTGGTCCTTGACTTTCTTCTGAGGATGGCCTTTCCAAGCGAGCCTCACGATCGGAACGTCGAACCTCAGACCTAATCCTGCAAGGAACAGGTGGCTCTTGAATATCTCCTGCTTGAGGAGCGTTGCTGCTATGAACAGACATCTTAGATTGTTTTCTTGGCGTGGGCTCTTCTCAGGGAAAGATGAACGCTTCCCACAGACGGCGCCAATTGTGGTGACAATTACTGTTGGTGAAAATTATTGTGCAACACAAGTAAATATGAGAGAAGTAATGACCAAGAAAGAACAAATAAAATGCCAATCACACAACAACAGGTGTACGTGGTTCAGCAAAGATGTGCCTACGTCCACGGTGGTGCAGTCAGTATTATTTCTCTATCTTCTGAAGAATAGGTACAGAGAATACAACTTGTCCTTTGCCCCGGACCTAGGGTTTGATTTATATATGTGTATGCTCGTTAGTGGAGATGATGGGTTCCTTCGTATTAGCCATCTTCCCTATCCCTTCCCTTCATGGGATTGTGCTTCCCTATAACTTCTCTTCATGGGATCGTGGGGAGAGACCGGATCAATATGAAAGATAGAGGGCCTGGACTTTGGGCCGCCAGAACCGGGCTACTCGTCCAGGCCCATGGTTCTCAATTCTGGGTACCTACACTCTTTTATCAAGTCCTGGTACATCACATATTAAATAAAGGACATTGGGTTCAGAATCACTCTCTAACCATACATTCACAATTCACACAAATTTGGAGGTGAACATAGTTCCAAGCCTTTGGGCCGTGTACACACCTAACGGACCCAAATGACCGATCACACCACTATTCACACAAGTGATGCTCAATCCCTAAGTTTTACGTTCTAAGGTACAAGTCAAAATCCCCCCATTGGGCTCATCAAGATAAGACTTTCCACGACACGAAACCTCCCATGATAAGAAGTAGCCCATGTATGTTTACATATAATAATACACACAATAGATATTCACACAACCTGTATATATATATACACTCAACCTGTAATATATGTCTCATACGTAGTATAATTAACTCCTCAATATAGCACATATTATTAAATCACGATTATAATTCTCATTGCATATTCCCGAGTATCCCCCCAACTTGAAGTGTGTAATTTATTTTTTAAAGTATTGAAGTAGGTAATCCACTCATATCCTACTCATCTAAGGCATAGGTTCTCTTAATTTCCCGTGACAGAATAGTATCCATCGAGTTAGGTTGCCTTAAATCGTCCTCATGTGACTAATTCCCAATCCTAACTTTAGCATACTCGTAACTTGAAATGTCTTTCACAATGTTTTAAAGGTATCCCCAAAGTTCTCCCATTCATCATTTTTAAGTTCAAGGATAAAAGAGGAAAAAATGTCAAATTCAGGGAAACAAAATCGATTCGGCCTTATTTCGAATCGATTAGGCCAAGGCGGCGATTCGATTCGCTGGAATAGGTCTCATTTTCTGCATAATATCAGTTACTGGTTCTATAAGTTTTAGCCCTCCAAATCACCATGATTCAATCCCAAACTCCCAACCGAGTGTTGTAAATATTGTACTAACATAAATACATGATTTCTAACATAATTGAATCATTGAATCATCAAATAATACCTTTAAACCAAACTAATTCAACATTTAACTCCAAGAACCCGAGATTATCCTTTTTATTCAAGAACATCAATAACAATTCATATTTCTTCTTATGTTCATCATAATAATACATCAAATTCTTTCTACATGCATAAAGGGATTAAACCTATTATGATTCCTACCCAAGCATATAATTTTAGTCTTCCAATTCAAACCAACATTCATATTTTTATGGGGTTATTCATCCTACTGTAACATGAATATTATATATGCTCAAAAAGTAGCAAAATAAATCATATGGTAGATATGATTTATGCTAAAATGATGTTGGAATTATCTATCGTTCCGCCCAATCTACGCTCCAGTGGTGGTGGTGGTGGTGGTGAAAGATTGTGTGGGAATGCCCTAGGAACTCCTCTCCTCCCTCATTTAGTAGCCTCTATATGATTATTTAGCTTCTAAACCTAACTCCCTCACCCTACCAGATGATAAAGTCCTTGAAAACTCATAGGTCTCTTTTTCCCAAAATTTTAAAAGACCAAAATACCCATTAGGGTTCCGATTTGGCCTAAAAATTCCCCGGGACCTAACTAAACCACCAAGTACACTTTTCTGAGTATTTCGACTCTTCTGGACACACTAGCGCACTCAAAATGACCAGTTGAATAATCTAAAATGAAATTATATTTTCTTTCCCAAAATTAAATCCCGACAGACCTTTCATCTTCATGACCAAGAATGCTTCCAAAAAGTGGGACTCTTCTGAGATGGAACAAGAGTTCTGGCAAAATAAAGAGAGTTCTTTCGGGAACCGATAAAGATTTGATTTTGGCATTTAGGATAAAAATAACACAGAAATATTTTGAACTCTTTCGTCAATTGTTATTTGCATATCGACATCATTAGAGATTTTGGCTCGCAAGAGCGTCCTTCTGGAAATAAAGGCCTCTTTCTTCTTGTCTTAGGTGCGAATCGATTACCTTCCTCTTTCCTTGGTAATGAACCTGTGACCAGGATTGCGAGATGCGTTTTATAGGTTTCTGGTCTGGCTTGGAAAGAAAACAGTAAACGAGATGGGGCTATGTCACGCGTGTTCTGACTAAATTTGTCGTAACTGCCGTATTTCTCACTCATGACTAAATTTAAGTAACATGGTTTCCCTCTATGAATATTACCACATCGTTGACATCTATCAATATTAAAAGGGTTTGTTTACTAAAGGTTCTCCTATATTAGGTATAGTCCTAAATGGTTTGTTATTGGGGTTCCTTCCTCTCTGTTCTCCAAATTTCCTCTTCACTTCTCCTGCCTGATTATATTCTTCACTATCCTTCTCAGCTATTGTTTCCCTAGCCACCATGCCATTATATGATGTCAACTTCAAGATGGAAATTCGACTATGAATATTCAACCTCAACCCACGTTCAAACTTCTTAGCTTTTAAAACATCATTTATCACAACATGATGTGCAAAATGGGATAACACAGTAAACTTTGCCTCATATTGACTAACCGTCATATTTCCTTGAACCAGACTCATGAAGTCAACAAATTTTTGGTCTTACACCATTTCGGGAAAGTATTTCTCGTAGAAGATCACTAAGAAGTCATTCCAACCTATGTGATTATTCCTTTCCCCGTGTATTCTCTTAGTCATTCTCCACCAATGTTCGGCTTCACCTTCTAACATGAATGTTCCAAATGAAACCCGTTGTTCATCTGTACACTCAAGAACATCAAACATCTTTTCCATTTGAATCACCCAATTTTCTGCTTCAGTGAGATTAGGATTACCTTCAAAAGAAGGCGGGTTCAACTTCTTAAACTGTTCAGTACTACAACTACTTAGTTCAAGATTCTTTGGTGCTTTATTATTCACTTGATGCCCCACAATTCTTGCTAGACTTTCATTTTCCTTGTATGCACCTTCCAGTCCTTCTATATTTGAACCACCATTTCCCGTAGTTTATCTCGTCTTGGTCATTTTCTATAGTCATGGTCAAACATAAGACATATTATACTATCTCAAGATTTCAATGTATAAAAATAATTATATATACACAATTAAATGTAGACTGTAAGACATATGGTGGATTATCACACGAGTCAGATATTTAATCCTATATCCTATGTATGGAAACTTAAAATTGATAACGTTTGAAACTTATGTTCAGTAGTCTACGGGTTCCTAACCTATGCTCTGATACCACCTCTGTCACGACCCCGTCCCAAAATAGTAGTGGGGAACAAGTGTCTTGATATGCCACCAAGGCAACAAATATTTTGCCTTAAATTAATTCCTTAATTAAATGTAACAGAAGTACAATTACATGATTATAAATCGTAAAATACTGAAAATAAAAGAATTACATTATCAGAGCTTTCTAAAACAAAACTTCATTTATATTGCAAGTAACAACGATTTACAACTTCAAAACGAAATTTAAAACTTATTACAAGAGAGCCAAACATGCTCTATATGATATAAAAAACTGTAATACCCCGTATTTTTGTGATATTTATTTATGGAATTAATTAAATTAAATGCATATTAATTGGAAATTAATCCGGGTTAAAAATACTAACGAGATGCGAGTTGGTATTTGATTATGTGCATATATGATTATCTATGAATATTGAATTATGAAAATTTGTCGTGAGATTGAAATATGACAATTTGGAAATTTTGTTGAGATGCGTGTGACAGTCGCGTCAGGTTTATATTATGATAATTAAAAAGTGAATTTTAGTTCTATTAACCGTATGGTCATTTTGAGTGCACCAACGTGTCCGGAAGGGTCTAAATAGTCAGAAAACACTAGCCGGGGGTTTAGTTTGGATCCCGGGGTATTTTTAGGCCATACCGGCAACGTATAGGGGTAGTTTGGTAATTTTGGATTTTTGGAAATTAAAAGCTACGAAAATTGGGAGTTAATATCTGATTTGGCATTAACCCACTAAGCCCACTAATACCCAAATAGGCTACGGAGGTTATTGAATTTGTTCCTAAGAGTTTCTAAAGCACAAACCCTAGCCTCCATAGCCACCATTAGAGAAGAGCTTGTAGAGGGAGAGAAAGAGGAGATTCTGCAGAGAGAGAGAGAATACTCCATCAAATTGGTCATCAAAATCAGAGTTACCATTAAGGCAAGTGATTTAATTTCATTTTTATAGAGAATGCTTCTTCCATGTGTAGGAATTTATTAAAATCATATTGTTCTTGGGAGTTAATGAAAAACCCATGTATATTGGAAATAAAAAGTACATTTTGATGAGGAAATCGCATGTAGATTGGTGTGTAATGATTATTCTGATGATATTACAATTAGTAGGAAACCAAAAACGGATTTAATTCAGTTCTTTGATGATTCATAAATTCTAGGATTCATAGTTTAAAAATTGAGGAAAAATATGTAGAGATTTGATATTTGAATGATGTTAGGATGAATTAACACCCCCAAACATGTTAATATGTGAACTAAGTATGTTTAGGGACGATTAGAGACCTTAAACAATTGATAAATTGAGGTTTGGATGAGATTTGGGGAGTAGAGAAGTTGGAAATACGAAAATCAAAAATCTGGGCTTGAAGTTGGTCGCTCGTTAGAAGACCTGTCCAGGTCGTTCGAACGACCTCATTCGAACGAGTTGACCATTGACTTCTAACGAGGGTGAAGTTCGTTTGATGAGATCGTTCGAACGAGATCTCGTTAGAAAGCCCACTTCGTTCGAACGAGATCTCGTTAGAAGACTCAGTTCGTTCGAACGAAGTCTCGTTCGAACAGCCTCGTTCGAACGAGACTTCGAACGAGTTGACAGTTTAGGCTTTTTAGCCTGTTTTGATCCCGAGTGCCCCGTAACCTTGTGTATAGGTAGAGATAGCCTTTCCTTGATGAGTAATTGATATAATTGGGATGTTTGGGATATAATGAGGAGTCAAACCTAGAAGTGTAGTTTGAACCTAAAGGAAAATATGAGTAGGACGTGAGTGTCTATTACGATGAGAGAACTATTGACGGCCTAGCTTATTATATTAACCGGGAACATATAAATGGTGTAGTATTATATGTGAGTACGAGAAGAGATATGTACCAATATATTATGGTGATTACTAAGACGTGTGCTTACTTAGTATATGTATTGATTTTATGTGTATGACATACCTACCATACTTGCTATCACGGAAGGTTCGCGTTCGCTTAGGGCCCTCTAATCCTTGTGTTTCCCGGATTTAGATTGGTTACCTCGATGAATATAGGTCAGAGAAGGACTTATTGGGATGTTAATAAGTCTGCTGATCGTGAGAGCGCAGGTATGTGCGTGACCCATGTGATGTGACTGTGTTCGCCTCCATTATTTGTGATGTTGTTATCTATGAACTATTCCTGAGAGATTCGGAATATGTGATCCTTATGTACGTGATGTATCGGGATGGATAGCAGAGTATGTGTGCACCACAGCTTAGTCTCGGGGTGCTTGTATTGTATATTTATGACGTGAAAAATATACATTTAATTAATGGGAACTTTCATGTTAATATTGTGAATATATTATGGTATTGTTTTGAGAAAACATAACGAGTTAACCGATAGTGAACTATATTATTAATTGAGAATCTGAGTTTAAGTGAAGCCCTCTAATTATTTGATAACGCTAGAATGTAATATGGGGATCGAGTAGTAAGGGGTAGAACTTATTACGGTTTGGTTAGGTATGGATGTCATTTAGATGGGCACGGTACGTTAGGAGTGCACATGTAGTCGAGAGGTGAGAATTTCATGTGAGTGCACGTCCTAACATGAACTTTGCATTTAATGTTTTAATGTTATTAAAACACTTGCTGTTTTCAAAATGTTTTCCACTTTCGGGCTCTGACCCATTTTCTTTCAAATCTATTTTTGTAAAAACCATTTTAGGTGTCCAGCCACAAGGACACCATGCATAGGACTCTCATTCAGGTGACGAGCTGTAGCTGTTTGTGGAAGTTACAGGACCTTGCTTGTAGACGCTTCTTCCATATTGACTCTCGATTCAGCATTTATCAGTTGTAGGGCATGTCGCCCATTTCTTTAGAGACATTTCGTTTATTTCAGTATTCAGAGTTTTGGCATGTAATTATTCAGGATTCAGACTTGTCATTTATCTTTCAGTTGTGGGATTGTTGTGAGGAGTTTTTCCTCCGGATTTATATTTACCTTGTTGGTTATTCATTACTTCATTATGGTGAATGGATTATGTTGTTCTTCCAATATTATTTTATTGCATGTTAATCAGACTTAACTTAAAATTTGGCACTTACTTTTTAAATACTAGGTGGTTAGTAATTTGTAAAATGTTTTCGACAGTGATGCTATTAACTGAACCAACTTGGCATTTTGAATTAATTTAATAAAGGAGTAGCTACCCGGTATTTAATTAGTCGGGGTGTCACAAAAACTTTTTACTTAAAATAACAAAAAGAGATCTAAAAGCTTACTCTTCCATATAGTCCTTTCACGTTTCTTCTAAGCCTACTTATTTTCTGAAAAATGGTTAGTTATACACCATCAACTAAAATTCGAGTGAGATTCAATCTCTAGACATTCCAAGGTTTTGTTCAAAAAATTGATACCTATTCAAATCCAAAGAGTAGACATATACATCCATGGATAGTAATTTGTTGTACAAAATTTGAGATGACAGTATATAAAAATGAATAGCACAGAATACAACAGATACGAAAAATCAATTTGCAATATCTTTTACTTTCAATTATATAATTTTAATGGCTAAGTACACTCTAATACTGTATTCTTCTACCGTATTATTTCCCAGTAGTTGATGGTCAATTGAACTTGTTTGTCACAACACCTTATTTAGGGCACACCAGCGATAACCCAGATGGGAAGGTCAGTCAGTAAGAGAGATCCCGTAGGCCAAATCTTATTTTTAATATTTAATATCATTTTCAAAACTCTTTATAATCGCTATGTCTACATGGATAAATATAAACATATCTCAAGGAATCAATCATCGGTACCAGATGAATTTTGAGAATAAAAGCAGGTCGCAAAATATATATAGTTTGCATAATATCATATAATTAAAACGCACAAGGAATGTCAGAGGAATCACCTAAAACAGAAGTACGACGTTACAGATATCAAGTCTTGGATCACTAACATGAAACTTCTTCTTAAATTTTCTCGTACTTTCTCTCACTATTTATCTCTATTATTTTGGATGAATTTCGTGTAATAATGATCCTAAAGGACTTATTTATAGCTTCCCAATGATATTAGGGCGTTGACACGTGTCCAGCTGACCAAGCTTTTATAATGGCGAGTCAATGTTTACGTGTCGCACAACGGAGCGGTCTTGCAGTCATAATTCACCGAACTGCGACACGTGTTTTAGTTTTTCCTTTAACGACGACACGGGTTTTAGCTTTATCTATTTGTATGACACATGTAAGCACGAGGTGTCGAGCATGAGGTGGAAAGGTGTTAGGGGTATAATGGTCATTTTACACCTTAAGGGCATTTTGGTAATTTCACACGATATGTTTTTAATATTTCTTGGAGGTCCTTCAAAATATTTCTTGGTATAAAGGTGTCGGAGTCGTGGACTATCCCCGCTCCCTCACTGCTGACACTTTACTAGGATCCACTGATATCCCCCTTGAAGATACAATATGACCCCAAAATAGAACATCACGCAACCAAAACCCACATTTTTTCAACTTAGTGTACAACTTGTGTTTGTACAATGTCTACACAACATGATGCAGATGCTCGGCATGACCCTCCTCTGTCCGACAGTAAACCATGGGGTCATTAATAAAGAAAATTACAAATTGATTTAAGAACTCTCTGAACACCCTATTCGTCAAGTCCATAAACATAGCTAGCACGTTGGTTAGCCCAAATGGCATAACACGAAACTCGTAAGACCCATATTCTAATACTGGGTGATGAGTCCATTATTAAATTAAAGAGGAATCATTAATGGTCTCATTTTTAGCACCACTGTCAAAATCCAATTAATTTACTAATACCTTAATGGACCGATGTCAAAATTTTTATCATTCTATTACCAAGCAATAAATTAACTAATAAATAACATTCACCACTCTAGATAACAATATAATAAATACTAGAGCATCTGAATAAATAATAGTGACTAGAATAAACACTCCAGACTAAAATCCAAATACAATCATCCATAATATAAAACCGAATAAACCAGACTTAGTAGAATAAACCAGACGTATGTGTACAAGCACCACACTTGTAATATATATGAATACGGAATCCCTAGGCGGAGACCTACTCTTCTATCAAGTCCTGGTACATCACGTACTAAATAAAGGACATCGGGTTCGGAATCACTCTCTAACCACACATTCACAATTCACTCAATTTTGGAGGCGAACATAGTTCAAAGCCTTTGGGCTACGCACACACCTAATACACCCAAATAACCAATCACACCCTTATTCACACAAGTGGTGATGAATCCCTAAGTTCTATGTTCTGAGGTACAAGTCAAAATCCCCCCAATGGGCTCATTAGGATAAGACTATCCACAACGCGGAACCTCCCGTGATAACAAGTAGCCTAGGTATGTTTACATATAAGAATTCACACAATAGGTATTCCAATAACCTATACATATAACATTATTATATATTTACACTAAACCTATAATATATTTTTCATACGTAGTATAATTAACTCCAGAATATCCTACGTATTATTAAATCACAATTATAATTCTCATCACATATTCCTGAGTATCCCCCACTACCTGAAGTATGTCATTTATTCTTTCAAGTATTTTAGTATGTAATCCCCTCATATCATACTGGTCTATGTCATAGGTTCTCTCCATTGCTCGAGACTTGATAATATCCACCAAATTAGGTTTTATTACCCTACTATGCCTAATTAACATTAGCCTCAAATCCTCCTCGTGTGACTAAGTCCCAATCCTAACCTTAGCCAACTCGTAACTCAAAATGTCCCTCACAATGTTTTAAAGGTATCACAAAAGTTACCCCATTTATCACTTTTAAGGTCAATGATAAAAGAGGGGAAATTGTTAAATTCAGGGAAACCGAATCAATTCGACCTTATTTCGAATCGATTCGGCCAAGGGGGTGAATCAATTCGCTGCAACATGTCTCATTTTTTGCATAATACCAGTTACAGGTTCTACAATTTTTAGCTCTTCAAATCACCACGATTCAATCCCAAACTCCCAACCAAGTGTTCCAAACATTATTTTAACATAAATACATGATTTCTACCATAATTGAATCATTAAATCTTCAAATAATTACTTTAAACCAAATTAATTCAACATTTACCTCCAAGAATCCTATATTATCCTTTTTATTCAAGAAACAAGAACTCAGATTTCTTCATATGTTCATCATAATAATACATCAAATTCGTTCTACATGCATAAAGGGATTGGACCTATTATGATTCCTACCCAAGAATATGAGTTTAGACTTCCAATTCAAGTCAATATTCATATTTTTGTGAGGTTATCCATACCATAATATTATGGATGTTATATATGCTAAAAAATTAGCAAGATAAATACTTGTTTTATATGGTAAGTCATATTTCTACCGAAAACATGTTGGAATTATTTTCTTTCCTCCCGATCTATGCTCTGATGGCCGTGGTGGTGTAAGATTGTATGATAATGCCTTGGGAACTCCTTTCCTCCCCCCTCTAGTAACCTATCTATGATTTTCTAACTTCTAGCCCCAATTTCCTCACCCTACCAGATGATAAACTTTCGAAAACTCGTAGGTCCCTTTTTCCCAAAATTTTAAAAGACCAAAATACCCATATGGGGTGCCAGTTTGGCCTAAAAATGCCCCGAGACCCAAACTAAACCCCCGAGTACACTTTTTTGACTATTTACACCCTTTAGAAAACACTGGAGCACTCAAAATGACAATTTGAATTATGGAAAATGAAATTAAATTTTATTTCCCCAAATTAAGTCATAACGTGACTGACACGCGCGTCCCAACAAAATTTATCGTAACTGTCGTATTTCTCACTCACGACAATCATTATAATTACTTATCAATTTATCACTCCTTCACTAAGTAGTATTATATATCAATAAATAATAACCATTTTCTTGTTATTAATATTTATTTTAACCAAGAATAATTTCCCATTTTAATTTAATTAATCCCAATATAAAATTTATTAAAATTCCGGTGTGTTACATATCATATAGTCGATCGAATAGTGTGTTCAAAATATTCCCCCCATACACCAATTCATCTCCTGAAAGTTTATTTCTTACTTCCTGATCAGTTTCTGCTTCATCATCTTTTCGCACATGAGTTAGTTCAAGTTCAAGACCCAAAACATATGTAACTTTTAGTACTGTACGAAGAAAAAATATTTTTCCTTTCCATCGGATAAAATTTGTTCCATAAAGCGATCTAAACAACCATTAGGATTAAAAAAATATACCATATTCTTATCTGCCTCCATTAAAATACCCCTTTAGATTATTAGAAAAATGTTGGCTTACAGTGATAAAAATTTGGAAGACTTTAGGTCTTGTAGCGTAATGTATTATTGTCCTTAAGGTGTTATTTCCACCCACTAAAATCGAGATTGCTAATACATATATAGCCAAATTACCTCCAATGTACAACAAATCCACGGGTTCTTAGGAAACTTGAAAAATTCCCATAGAACACTCCATGAATTTGATAATCAGAAAATATAGAGAAAGAAAGAGAATTTTCAGAAGTGAAAAATGATAGGATTTGGTTATTTTTTATAGGTAGAATGATGTCTATTAACTAATAGATGCCATTTCAAATTGTCATTTGACTGCAGCCTTTAGATATGAACTATATCTATTTAACGCTCTAGATTTGTCCAAAAAAGGGAGTGACTGTACTACCGTCACTTACTAAAGTGGCGAAAAAAATCCGATTGTTGAGATTAATCCTTGTGTATGATCATATGTGTTTAATTTTGGACCGCCTAATTTGTTTACTTTGTCAAAAATCAAAGGCTCTAGCTGCTCCTCGCGCAAAGTACGACTCTAAAGTGCCCAATCTCACTTTTTGCACTTTGTGCTGATGGTGCTTTGAATTATTCTTGGTGCTGGGGTTCACTAGGAACACACTCCTTAAATCACACAAGTAAACTGTTATGATACGAATACCTTTATTAATCCACTCATCTTCTCATTATTTTTCAACGCGGGACATTGATTTTTTAACTTCTTTTCGACTTTACACGTTCCACACCAAATGGATTTTCACATTCCAATTTCTCTGGTAATTCTAACGCATCAATATTACAATCTCCCAATAAAATATACAATAATTTTAAAGCATGTAGTGATGCCCCAGCATAAATTAAAGGCACCACCCACCCCTCATTACATTGACATTATCTTTTGAATTTGAAATGTCCGGAAGTTGATAATCTAGATGTCTCAGTGCTAGACTTGAAATTTTAAAAAATATGTAAAGTATTGTACAAAAATTCTAAATAGGCCATATTATATATAATGACACAATTTATTTTGGGCCTTAGATATTTTTGCAAATAGGTAACCATATACATGCTTAGGGTTTCTCTATGAGGAGTGTTTAGTAAAAATTAACATATTTTTGGCCCTATATGGTCTACAACCTTGCATGTACTTAGGGACACCCATGTCCATGATGCAATGGTACACGTTTACAAATATTTGTTTTTAATTTGTTAGTTTAAAAAGCAACGCTAGAAGAGTATGGTATGCTATGATTAAATGAATAGAAATTGTTACTTTTAGTCTCTTAGGCCAGTAAACTCCATTGATTAAGCTCGAAACCCGACTGTTAGATCTATTAAAATATGTTTAAATTTTAAGAGAATCAAACTGAATTCGAATTACATGTGGTTAAATTCGAATTGGGCTCGATCTGAAAATATATATATAGATCTCCTTATTATGGAGATCATGCATATTAATTTTGGTTGAAAATATATATTTTTAAAGATATTCCTAGAAAAACTATTGAAGAGTCTATATATATATATATATATATAGGAGCATCTCTGATGCATAAGTTATAAAAAAACATCCCAAGAGATTTTTAACCACTCAAATAACCCGCCCCTAATGGGTATCGAGAATATATATATATATCATAAAATACGATACAGTCAATTAATGCTCCCACTTTTTGAAGTTATCCACGTAATGATTCTCTCTTTTCTTAAATTCATGTACCTTCATTTACCTCTCTCTCCATGTTAAAACACCTCTTTATTTACACATAGGTATATATAGTTTTATTTACTGTTTTCATCTTTTATTTCTTTTTTATTTTGAGAATATTCAAGCTGAGTAATGAATATTCTAACTCTGCTCGAAATCAAAGACAACATCTATAAGGTTTAAAATGCTGAAAGTCTCTATATTCCGTCATTTCCTTTATATCCCTTTATCTCTTATATTATGACCTCTCTGTCTTTCTCTATAAAAATGATGCTATCAAAATAAAAATGTTCTAAAAAATAATAAAAAGTGCTTAAATTATTTGAAAACATAAATAAAATAAAATAAAAAGTAAACAATATTTTTAACTATTTCACTTAACAAATTTTTTTTACAGTTTTTGCAAAGATAAAAATTATCTAATAAAATAACTATTTAAAAAAATTAACTATTTTCATAAATACATTTTAAGTGCATATTTTATTAAAAACTTTAGAAACACAATTCATCCTTTCGACTTACAAAGTTGTTAATAAAAAAATTTCCACATCGGTTCATCTCATAGACTCCATCTATTAAACCTTTTTTCCTATCTTCAGTTTTCAATCTTCTTCATCCTCTTTTATTGGGAATTTTGTTAAAAAAATTGAGAGATATTTTCCCTTCAATGTTCTGCACATTGCGCCTCGCCAGTGCATCACGTAGATTTACAACTATTATATACTAAAATAATCAAAACGACAGTGTTTTGCAATTACTTTTTGAACATAACGTGAAGTTGGTGGTTCGTCTTACTTGTGTCAAAACATGAAGAGCCATTTGGTGGTTCGTCTTATTGACACGTATTCCCCATGCTTATTAAACCCATTTGATTTCTCAATCACATATGTAGATTTTCAATTCCACTGTGAATTAAATAGTGTTGGTCATTGTGGGAACTTCGGGAAATTACTTTCTTAAAGATATGAATTTTAAGCCATTCGTCGATGATGTGCTTAAGTGGGGCACAATGGGCCTACATTAGTTGATTGCTTTCTAGAAGCCCTGTTAATTTGGTTTATACTCACATTTCTATTTACTTTACCCTGGTTTAGGTGTTGATGTTAACTTGTTAGACCATCTCCTAGGCATAAGTCAAATTTGTGCTCTTAATAATATAAAAAGTCAAATTTGCACTTCAAAGCATGATGTGTGTTCTAGGGCGATTGGCATTTCAACAGTCCCATGATAAATCAACTGTCATGGAACCAATGCTCACGTGGAATTGACTCGTCGCAGGGTAATTAATATAACATACTTAATGCATTATTTGTGTTAATTAGTATCATTAAGTTACATTGATAAGTTTCTAAGTAAGCTAAAAATTAATTTTATTCCATTAATTAATTAAATTTAAATTACATTAATAGGTCATCACCGATTATTAGCTGTGTACCTCTATATATTCCGTGTATAATCGATGGTATGCTATGGATCTTTTGGTAATTAGGGGACCACTGTCGATGATAATGTCTTGAATTTCTAGTGATCCCATGTCTTATGTCAGTCGACATAGCATGCCAATACATACGTCCTGAGCATATCATATACCACGAAATCTCTAGCAGGCCACCTGCACTCAACTTCGTGGATATGCAGCTGGATTATGACACGTGGTGTATCAGCCATTGGTAGCATAGGTATATCGACCGACTAATGCAAATGTTGTACGCGTTGATGCGATACGCCCAGAGCTTCAGATCCCACATATTAGAGAGAATTATCATTCTCGTCGCATGCAAACCGTATAAATTATTTTTAAATTCTCTTTGCAATTTACCATTTAGTCCTATGTAATTATATTTTAAACCAATTTTTACGATTTGTTCTCCATGATCTATTTCGTAAATTGAAAATAAAATTTAAAATTGAAGCCTATATTAAAATTAAAATAATTAATGAAATTATATTATTCAATTAAATTAAAAGCAACGTTATAATTTTTTACCTAAAAACGGATCGTTATGCCGCGACAAGTCATCTATCGTGCTTGCCTTTTCGGCGAAAAGTGATTTACCGCGCCAGACTCTAATTGCCAACTCTACCAATTTTGCTTTCCCAAGTTGAAAATATTAAATTTTAAAGGTTCTGGAGTAACAAAAACATGATCAAGGTTGACAAATATGGCAATTGATAAATTGACCAATTCCTTCCGAGAAGCGCTTATGGTTTTGTTTTTACCATGTTTTATTATATTATTTTATATATTGCAAGCCTAATTGATGATAGGAACACGTCTTAAAATTTTAGATCGTCAAAGTCTCTATTAGGTGAAAACCTTTTAGTCAACTTATATTTTGAATTATTGTTAGTAGAAAAGGCAAAAAAAAAACTAGAGGTGAAGGGTGAACAAACGGATATTTTGTCTAGTCGATATAAAATGATAAAATAAATTCGACATAGGTGAAATCTTTATTTGTAAAAACTTCCCTTATTGTCAAGAAAAATTCATCTTCCCCTTAAACTCTTTTTTTTTTTCTCACATGTAGATCATCATATCCCGCTCCAACTTAAGTGATACACATAAAGTCTGCCCTCGGCCCAGCTCATCAACCCAGTTTAGCATCAGTCGAATTCACCTGCTAATGGGACAGAACTGCATAAGCCTTTCCTCAACGGTCTTGGCCTCTGATACTTCTTCCTCAGCATTTACAGTCATGCAGTCAGGCTCGCTCTCCAGTCCTTCATTGTATCTGACGTCTCGGCTTTGCCGTGTCTCGGCCTCGTACCACACCGACAGGCCGAGACCATGTTGACTTTCTTGAGGAGATATTCTCAACATCATATTTACCTTCTTCCTTGGACCACTTCCATAAGTCTTGGCTCGTCCAAGACCATCAGAGTCGACATCGACAATTCATATTGAACACGTGACTTGGTCACCATTAGTCCATGCGGACCATATGGTTATAACAGATCTTCAGCCCATATGGTGTAATATTTCGTCATCATGGATTATACTTGTGCTAGATACGTGTTAAGTTCTCAATGGGTCACTTACCTCCTAAACTCATGCTGTATGCTTGGGGGGCGCACTGTACACCCACGAGCCTATATAAGCCTTATTCCACTTCATTTACAAGGATCGAGATTTAAAAACCTTTGCTGAAACTATGTTAAATTGTAAACAGGAGAGATAAATCTTGAGATATTGTATTGGTGGCCATTAGTTCCCTTTATTAAATACATACACCATAAAACCTTACAGAGTGGAGTAGGCCTATTAGCTGAACCACTTTATTTCCCCTGTGTTTTCTCCATTCTCTCATCCCCTTCTTGTTGTTTACTTTCTTGAATTGATATATTACTCCATTGTTAACCAGTCTAGAGATGAAATTGCATATAAATTTAAGTGGTGATTTTTAGAATCATCATTCTGGCGTTATTTATAGGAAGAGATTATATTTTGCCTCTTCATTTTTCTGCTTAGACTTTTACTTCCACCTCTAGTGGTGGTCCAGCTCCACCATTGTTGGACTTGTACAACCATTAAAAGAGCTGAGTGGGTATTTAATAGTCTTTTTTCTTACTTAAAATTCATTTATATTTATTACTTCTTCTTAACGGATATTTGGTATCGGAATTACCTCCAGGTACTGGGCTAAGTTCTAACCAACCACCACCTCAATCATAAATGGATGGTATACCGGCAGTGCTACGTTCCTTGGTGGTCGGTTTGCAGAAGATGCTTGACCTATTCATAGAATTCATCCAAAGTGTGTTGGGGAGAGCCCTACTTGACCTAGTAACGGAGGTTATTACTATGACCGCTAGAGAGGTGGTTGGTCCAATGATAGGGGGAACACCGAGCACTATTAATGGCAAAGAGACATTGCTGATCCTTGACATATACGCTTAGAAGGACAAGCCCAGGACTATCTAGACGACCATCCTTGTGATGAAGAGGAATATTGGGACCCGTATGAGGTTTTCGAGGACACAATTCACCCAAGCCCAACCTACCAGTGGAATAGTGCTCGATCGACACCCGACGGCCGACCAAGAACTTCAGCTTTTGATAGGCTTAATTGGGGGTTAGACTTCAACCGTCTTAACCCAAGAGGGGGTTTACATGATTAAATATACCATTCTAATAGTAATGTTATGTCTAGGCGGAATGGTAGACATTATGATGATCGACCGAGGAAAAATCGAGAGAGGGAGGTGAAAAGCGAAGTAAACAAGCAATAAAAATTATCGAATGAGAATGGGTTCTAGACTCGATTGATCAAGAAGGGGAAGAGACAATGACGTGGTAGTAGGGAAGCCTTAGAATAAATCCATCCAGATGTTAGAGGATAAGACTGGTACACTGTTAAAGAGATGAGACCTAAGCTGCTACTCACAAAAGGGTCTCCTTTTGTCACCAAGATAGAAAGATTTCCTACTCTTTCCAAATTTAAAACTCCCATTATAACCCCAAAGTATGATGGGAGTACAAAACCAGTGCACCACATAGAGATGTATCAGTCAGCGGCCGACATATACTCTACCCTAGTTCAGATGAAGTGCAGGGATTTCTCTAGTACTCTCACGGGTCCAGCCCATACGTGGTACATGTCCTTGCTAAAGAATTCAATTGACAACTTCAAGCAGCTAGTCGAGAAGTTTATTCATAATTTTTGCTTCAGTATAAAGCCACCAAATAATGTGACCCACCTTCTGAATCTAAAGAAAAGTAAGAATGAAACTCTGAGGGACTACATCTCTTGATTTAATAAAGAGACTTTAAAGGTAGAGGAATATGTAGAGAACATAACCATGGCGGATCTTATTAGAAGCTTACAACCAGGAAAACTCCTTTGGAAAATATTTGAGGATCCTTCAAATACCATGACAGAAGTTCTGGCTTCGGTAGAGAGAGTCATGAATGCAAAGGAGGCCATAGTGGCTAAGAGGGGATACACAAAGGAGGCTGGTGGTGATAAGTCCAACCAACTGAAGGATAAGAAATGCAAGAATAGGTTTGTTGAGGATAAATTCACTAAATATACCCCTTCAACAGTGAGCCCCATTATCATCCCTAATGAGATTAAGGACGATAGATGCTTTGTTGGATATAGAAACTCAAGTTCCCTCCATACAAAAGGGACAAAAGCTAATGATTCGAGTTTTACCAGGACTATAGGCATACTATTGATAAATTCTTTGCTTCAAAGGATGAAATAGAGAAGCTATTGAAGCAAGGAAATATCCAAAAGTATATAAAGAGGAATGGTTCCAAACATAACTCTAGGAAAAAGCACAATGGGGGAAAGGATGAAAAACCCAGATGATAGTCTTCGACTGACAAAAAGGATGATGAGTCAGATAGAGAAGGCTCCTAGTGAAGATTCTCGATGAGGAGGGTTTGATCCACATGATATCCTTTTATGTAAAAATGATATTTGGAGGATTTATTGGAAGAGGTGCGAAGTTGATTGACTGTAAAGCCCATGTTTTGGAGAAAAAGTCGACACCTAAGAGGATGGATATTAACTCTGTCGAGATAGAGCCAAAGTCAAGAAAATTAAAGAAAGTTAACATAGACACTCTAAAAGTGGGATTTTTATGACTGGATTTAAAGGGGATTCTTGCTCCTCATAACGGACCTCGGTCATTAGCACCAGGGTCCACAGGTATGATGTATCAGGTATCCTTATTGATGGTGAAAACTTGATCAACGTGATGTTTTGGGAATATTTCAAAGGTTTGAATATCCGCAAGAAGAGACTGATCCCCTACCATCAGTCATTGATCAACTTCAGCGGTGAGAAGTTCCATCTACTATGGGTGTTTGAAGTGGATGTCTACATGGACACCTGACTGAGGTGCCTTACTAAGAAAATGAGATTTTTTTATTATGGATGAGCATGTCTTCTCGGCCTATAACATCATACTTAGAAGAGTAGTAATCAAGGAGTTTGAGACTTTTCCTTCCACATTCCACCAAATGATAAAATTCCCAACTCCCTATGAAGTAAGGGAAGTTCAAGGTGACCAAATGGAGGCTCAAGAATGCTATTTTAGCTTAGATAATGAGAGAGAGTACCATAATAAACTTACAACTTCCTACAACATAGATACTGTCGACTTAAGGGATGAAAGGAATCTAAAAAGGGTGAGCCCACAGAGGAGGTATAATCCATCATGCTCAATGAGCACGAGTCAAAAAACCCATAAAAATAAGTTCATCTATGAAGAAAGAAGTAAAGCAATAATTAGTAAAGTTGTTAAGAAGAAGGCATGATATCTTTTCCATTAGACATGAAGATATTCCAGGGATAGACCTAATGGTTATCTATCATTGGCTAAATATTGATAGGAATGTGAAGCCCCTGTAAAGACGAGAAAGAAAGCATATGAAAGGAAAAAGTAGGAGGCCATTCAGGATGAGGTGAAGATCCATCCAACTAAGTTTATTTGAGAAATACAGTATCCCGATTGATTATCCAATGCTGTTATATTGCTAAAGGCTAATGGAAAATGGAGAATGTGTGTTAACTTGACCGACATAATAAAGGTTTTCTCCAAAGATAGCTTCTTTTTGACTAGAATTTATCAAATAGTTGATGCTATAGACGTGCATGAGTTGATGAGTTTCATGGATGCATATTCATGTTATAATAAGATATTCATGCATGATGCCAATGTTGAGAAGACCTCATTTATCATGGAAAATAGGAAGTACTGTTATAAGGAAATTATGTTCAGTCTCAGGAATGTGGAGTCAAAATATCAGAGGTTGCTAAACAAGATGTTTAAGGACTAGATTGGTAAGACCATGGAAGTATACGTGGAAGACATGATAACTAAGAGACTAAAGGCTAAGAGTCATATTGCCAACCTTGAATGCATGTTTGACACAATGGATAATTTTAGGATGAAATTATACCCGAATAAGTGTGTTTTTGGTGTCGATGCAGGGTAGATCCTCTGCTTCATTGTGAACCAGAGGGGTATAGAGGCTAACCCCACAAAGATCAAAGATCTTATAGACTCGTAGACACCCAATATGATTAAAGATGTGCGTGTTGTGGCCCTCGACCATTTAAATTTAGAGAGACGGATAAGTGTTTGATATTTTTTAAAATGTTGAGGAAGGCATTAATATGGGATAAAAAATGTCAAAAATCCTTCCAAGACCTCAAAGCTGACATGGGGATGCTGATGTTACTATCTCGATCAATTCAATGTGTAAAATTATTTCTATATATGATGGTATCAGAGTCAACTATCAGTGAAATAATTGTACGAGATGATGAAGGTGTCCAAAGGCCAGTTTATTTCAATAGTAAAGACTTATAGGGAGCCAAACTAAAGTATTATGGAATGGAAAAATTGTCATACGCATTGATATATAATTTAAGGAAGATGAAGCCGTATTTCTGTATCCATACGATGGTGGTGCTCACTGACACTCCCTTAAGGTTTGTCATTCATAAACCTGAGAAATCGAGTAAATTTATGTCCTAGTCAATTGTGCTAGGTAAGTTAACATCATCTATTAGCCTAGGAATACAATCAAAGAAAATTCCTTGGAAAATTTTATTTCCAAATTTACATGGGTAGAGGCTGACATTGATTATAGGGAAAATATAGTGGCACCGATAGTTGTGTTCAAAGAATACTTGGGAGAGTCAGCAGTGTTCAATGTTGGCAAGGCCGATACTATAGAGAGAGATTTTTTGTTCAAAAATGGTATTTTAACTGAAGGACCCAGATGTAGTCTATCTATTGATGACTTTTCTTATGAAAGTAGTAGTGGGGCTGGGTTGATATTCTCAGCACCTAATGGTATATATATTGAGTATGTTTTGAGGTTCATCTTTAAGGCATGAAATAACGAGTCAGAATATAAGGTATTGCTGACAGGTCTCTATATCTCTAGGTTACTGAATGTCATCCACATTGACTCACAGCTAGTTGTTAACCAAATTTTGGGGGTCTATGAGGCCAAGTACGAGTAGATGGCCAAGTAGTTGACAAGGGTCAGGAAGGTAATGATGAAATTCAAGAAAATAAATCTCAGGAGAATTCCTCAACTAGACAATAGTCGAGCCGATGCTTTGGCAAAGTTAGCATCGGTAACAAGGATCTAGATCCAACGTATAGTTCTAATGAAAATCCTGCATATGCCCAACCATAGAAGAAGATTCAGTGGGGTTGAATTCTACGTGAATTTAAATTTTGGAGATTCATGGATGAATCTAATAATTAAGTAAATTCGGGATACAGAGCTCCCAGACTCTAAGATTAAGAGAAAGAAGCTCATAAACAAGGCAACAAAATTCGTTATTTTAAGAGATATCCTAAGCAAGAGAGGGTTTTTGCTGCCCTTGTTCAGATGCGTTCATACCACCGAGGTTGACTACATCCTATGAGACGTTCACGAAGGGTCATGTGGAAGCCACATTGATCAACAGTCTCTGGTCAAGAGGATAGTTACTCAGGCCTATTCGTGGCCGACACTCGACAAGGACGCAACCGACTATATGAAGAATTCCAAAAAATGACAAAGATTTGTAAGCATCCCTCATTAGCCTCACCAATCACTCTAATCCATGACTACGTCATGCCGTTTATAATTTGGGGAATTGACTTAGCGGGTCATCTTCTAAGGGTAGCATGTAATGACCAATATCTAATTATGACTATTTATTATTTCTCAAAGTGGGTAGAGGCTGAGGCAATGATTTCCATTATTAAGGTAAAAGACATTTAAGTTTAATTTAAGGAATATTATTTGTAGATACGACCTGCCCTATACATTAATATATGACAAGCAATTCAAAAAAAAGTACTTGGAGGCATACTGTGGTAGAGTCGGCATAAAATAGTTTTAGTCGATACCAGGCCAACCCCAAGCCAATGACAAGACTGAGGTCCCGAACGGGACGATACTTGATAAGTTCAAGAAAATATTAGAGGAAGAAAAAGGTTTATGGTTAGAAGAGCCAAATGGGGCCCTATGGGCTTATAGGGCGACATAGAGGATGCTAACGGGTGAAACACTGTTTATGCTAGCCTATAGGTCTAAAGAAGTCATCCCTACTGAACTTGGACTCCACATCCATAGGGTCCAAACCTATAAACCTGAAGCTAATGAAGACGAGAGGAGACTTGATTTGGATTTAATTAAAGAGAGATGGGAGGATGTTGAAATTCGAAAGTTCACTTATCCGCAGAGAGTCGCCAGGTTCTATAACAAAAGAGTAAAGGCTAGGCTGATAGCCATGGGTGACCTAGTGTTGAAGAGGGACTGGAAGAAGCCGAACAAGATACATACTAATTAGCATGGGCCATACAGAGTAATAAAGAGGTCGTTTGAGGAACTTACTGGTTGGAAAACTTAGAGGGTAAACCCTTCTCTAACACTTAGAATGCTGACCATCTCAGCGATATTACCAGTGATCTCTCAATTGTACGAGTGTAATATCTTAGTTAAGAGAAAATGCGATTTGTATGTTACTAAAAATTAAAGCAATGAAAAATCCAAGTGTTGGATCGTATTTATCTTTTAAGTTCTCCATGGCCTGAATTGTACTAAATGAATTAATTAAACCACATCTGAGTGATATGAGGTGCATGATGAGTCTCGTCTCTTCATATACTCTTAATAACCACAAGAGGGGAAATAGTGTAATAACATTACTTATGTGGTGAAAAACACATAAACATCATTATATGGTAAACTAATGGTCAAAACTCTCTTAGAGATATGATAATGTACAAAGAGACAATACTCGTCCATACACTCTAAAAATGACGAGAGGGGACCTGTGTGGTTACAACATTTATTTGATGATAAGAAAAAAAATGAAAATAATTTCATTATGGTTACTTAACATCATTATGTGGTGAACTGATGGTCAAAAATCTCTTGGAGATATGAGAGTGTATGAAGGGGCAAGTCTCATCCATACATTTAAAAAATGACGAGAGTGGACTTGTGTGGTAACACCAATCATTTGGCAATAAGAAAAAAATTAAAAATCGTTTAATTATGGTTACTTAAACATAATTATGTGGTGAAGTGATGGTCAAAACTGTCTTTGAGATATGGGAGTGTATGAAGAGACAAGTCTAGTCCATACACTCTCAGTAAAGACAAGAGGGGACCTATGTACGAGACACTACTTAGGTAGTGGAACAAAGGTTATAATTGACTATTTGGTTGATTAGACATTGAATAAACATAGTCATATTGTAAGTTTACTCAAAAGCATTATATTTAAAACAATAATTAAAGGTGACAAGTTATAGAGATGCAGACACTACAGTTGGTAGAAAGATGTATATTGCATATTAGACAAAAATGTGATTATCAACATACAAAATTATAAACATTGTTAGAGTACCAACATGTAAAATGTTTGAAGATATGAGAAAATGAAAATATAATGTTTATAGGTGGTGTGGACATAAGGACACAAATGGCCACCTAATAAAAAGTGAAAAACATCTTAACAAAACATTTTTTGCTTGGGGGTCGGTCTATTCAAAGATGAAGTTTTCGAATGCAGGCTGAATCTGAACCCCATCCTCAATATTTTTTTCGTTTGTTGTCTTATCCCCTACTTGAACTGTGGTCTCGACGACCATCCTTTTAGTAGCAGGACCCTCAACCTCAACTTCGTTCAGTGCAGTGACCATCATCAGTTTTGAGAAATTAAAGGCTGAGAATTCCTTTGCCATGTATGAGATGTCAGGAAATTTCACCGTCTCCTATCGAAGAGAGGTCCTAGAAACCCTTTCCAAATACTAAAGACCATACCTGGTGTTGATACCAAATTTAGTCTGCTGACATAGATCAATAAAGTGAAGACACGTGGCAGTCTACGTGGCAACAACAAACACTTCTGAGGAACTCACATGCTCCGAGGAACCATACTACAACGAGGAACATTGTTTCCCCGAGGAACTCATACGCTCCGAGGAACGAGAAATCTTCGAGGAACTCTTGAGCACCGAGAAGCTTAGGCGGTCTGAGCAACTTAGGTGGTCCGAGCTTCACCTCGAACAAAGCATTAATAGCGGGATAACCAACCGTTTGACTGTTCATTAAATGCTTATCATTCAGATGCATACGCTTAAGGAGCATTGAATGTATCACCCTTTCATATGTACATCATTTAATGTATTACCCTTTCACATTACAGCCCCAAGGCTATAAATACATTGTACAATCCTCATTGTAAGGGGGATCGAAATTTCTTGAGATAATTTGTAATCGAGAATTCCAATACAATCAGCAATACCATAACAGTGGACGTAGGCCATTCTTATAAGGCTGAACCACTTTAAAAATTCTTTATCTCATTTATTTATTTGTGATTGAATAGTGATCTAATTTTTTACATCAACAGATTGGCGCTGTCTGTGGGAAACGACTGGTAATATCATTTTTCACCAAAAAAAATCCATTACGAATGGCTGACATTCCAGAATCCAGCAATCGAAACGCTGGAACCTTTCCAAATCCATCTGGCTGGAATAATGACAAATCTGGCTCAGTGTCAGACCGTCATGCAAGAAATAATGCGATAACTCATCTAAACCCTTCATGGCTGTGCACCAACCCATTCAGGACTGCGGAGTATTCAAAGAAACACCCATGCACCATCCTCACATACTAGGCGTACCAATTCATATCGCAATGAGGAATCTGAAATTTTTTCTTATCAACCTGGACGAACTTCGTCTGTGCGAGCCACAGATATAGAACAACGTATCACTCTTTCTCCAGCAAGGATTAGTGCATTAGAGAGGTTAAGCAGGGTATCACCTTTTGATCGATTAGGACTTAGAAGGAGTAGAAGTCCTCCTAAAGTCGTATTGAGGAGTTTTCGACGACCATCAGATTTAAGGGAAGGATCTTCCCAGTCGCGACCAGCTGCTCGTCAAGATAGATCTCATGAGCGACCAGCTGCTCGTTAAGATATATCTCAGGAAGTAACATCCACGCGATCGGTTGCTCGAACCAACAGGCCTGAGGAAGGAAATGATGCATGGAAAGGCTCTAGTCAGAGGTTGGAGGATAGATTAGGGGAAATGGCTAAGGCCAAGAATCCTCTACAATGAACCTTTGTTCGAGGAATACCTTTTGTCCAGTCAATTGTAGATTTTCCAACACCATCAAAGTTCAAAGCACCTGTTGTGAACCCCAAATATGATGGAAAGACTGACCCTGTCCTTCATATAGAACAATACCAAGCTGCAGCCGACATCTATGCTGTCCCAGATGAGATGAGATGCAGGGCATTCTCGGGAACTCTTACCGAATCTGCTCAAATATGATATAATAATCTTCCTCGGGGTAAGATCTCAACTTTTCTTCAACTGGCCGAGTTATTCATTGGGAGTTTCTATTTTGGAGCAAATCCAGTTAAACGAGTAGCACATTTGTTAAGTGTTAGACAAAAGGTTGGTGAGAGTACCAGAGATTACATAACTCGTTTTAATAACGAGAAACTGGAAGTCATTGATTATGAGGAGAAGACAACTATTACTGCCTTGATGAGTGGACTACTGCCGAACAAGTTGTACTACACTTTGGCCAAAGATCCACCTCGAACCATGTCAGACCTGATGGGAAAAGCGTCCAAAATTATGAATGCCGAGGAGGCTATGGCTGCAAAGAAGAACATGGATGCCAAAGAAACCAAGGTGGAAGGTGATAAAGCTAAGAAGAAAGAGCATAAAAACAATGGTAATGACAAACATTCAAAAAACAGGTTGGTATGGGACGTGATGAAGAAATATGATAATCATACTCCTTTGAAGAAGGATATCAACCATGTTCTAGAGGAAATCAAGAACAACGAGGAACTAAACTGGCCAGAGAAAATGAAGGCAGACCTTGATAAAAGGAATAAGGCGAAGTATTGCGAGTTCCATAAAGATCATGTCCATATGACCAAGAATTGCATAGCTCTTCAAAATGAAATTGAAACATTCATCCGACGAGGAAAGCTGTCAAAGTATGTTGATCGGGGAAACGAAAGAAGAAACAACGATCGAGCAAGAGAGAGGTCTAGATCTCCTCGTCGAGGAGAGGAGAACAAGAAAATAAACCATGAAGTTGATCCATAAAACGAACCCGATCTTCCCAAGAGACCAAGGCATCTAGAACTAGAGGTATTTTCAGTATGCTTTGGGTCATTTGACTGTAATATTATAACAGGTGGAGATGCAGGAGGAGAAGATCTTACTGCAGAGAGAAAAGCTTACCTCGGTGAGGCTCAAGCTTGCTCGTACATTCATTGAATAAATCTAGCTGAAGAGGATCGCCCGAGAAAGGTGAATAAAGAGAAATTTGTCATTGGTTTCTCAAAGAATAACCTTGCAGGTGTTTTGTATCCTCATGATGACCCACTGGTGATCAAGATGAGAATGAAGGAAGTAATGATCTCAAGAGTACTGGTAGACAATGGTAGCTCGGCAGACATCATGTTCTACTCATACTTCGATAGTTTAAATCTACAGCTATCTCAACTGGAGCCTTATCACAGACCCCTCATCGATTTTGCTGGCGAGAAAGTATTTCCACTTGGGAAGATATAGTTGGATATATTCATTGGTACGTGGCCTGCTTGTCGAACAGAAAGAATACATTTCTTCATGATGGATAAGAATGTTCAATCATCATACAATATCATCATGGGAAGAGTAGGATTGAAGAAGTTCGAGGCTGTACCATCTACAGTACATCAGTGCCTAAAATTTCCAACAAATTTTGGAGTAGGAGTTGTTAAAGGTGATCAGAAAGTAGCCCGAGAATTCTATTATTCATCCACCGAGCATGAAGAAATGGAGGAATCAAGGAAAAATACTACTACCTATCAAGTGGATGAAGGTGCCGACATTGAAACATTGGATCCTAGAGATGATTCACAACTCGTGAAGGTTCAAGTGGTGGAAGCTACTGAAAACATCATCCTGGACGATGAGCACCCTGAGCAAACTACTCAAGTAGGTTCATCGTTGGAAGCATCACTAAAGCAGGAATTGATAACTTTCCTTAGAAGCAGAAAGCAAACTTTTGCGTGGAGTCATGAAGATATGCCAGGGATAGATCCAAATCTCTTATGTCACGAGCTCAATGTGAATAAGGAGATCAAGCCTGTGAAGCAGAGAAGAAGAGTATTCAGTCCTGAGAAGAATCAAGCTATACAGGAGGAAGTCGAGAAGCTCTAGAAAGCTTGCTTCATTGAAGATGTTAAATATCCAGACTGGTTAGAAAATGTAGTGATGGTGAAAAAGAAGAACAACAAATGGAGGATGTGTGTAGACTTCACCGACCTCAACAAAGCATGCTCAAAGGATCACTTTCCACTGCCCCGAATTGATCAACTAGTCGATGCTACCTCGGGACATGAGTTGCTGAGTTTCATGGATGCTTATTCTGGCTACAATCAGATAAAAATGAAACCTGAAGACAGGGAGAGTACTTCTTTTAGTACCCCTAGGGGAACTTATTATTATAATGTTATGCCTTTTGGTTTAAAAAATGCAGGTGCGACATATCAGCGACTGATGAACAAGGTTTTTGCTGAACAAATCAGTTGCAATATGGAAGTCTATGCTGACGATATGCTGACAAAAAGAAAGAAAGCTGCCGACCATCTAGTGTACTTAAGTCAGACTTTTGATCAACTGGATAAATATCAAATGAAGCTGAACCCGACGAAGTGCATATTTGGAGTACGAGAAGGCATGTTTCTTGGATACATCATCAATCAACGAGGCATTGAAGCAAATCCTGAAAAGATCAAAGCTCTATTAGGGATGTGATCTCCAACGATGAAGAAAGAAGTACAGAGTCTCACAGGACGAGTGGCAACACTCAAGAGATTTGTATCACGAGCAACTAACAGATGTCTCCCATTCTTCAAGACACTCCAAAATACTTTTGAGTGGAATGATGAATGTGAGAAGGCTTTTCAAGACTTGAAGATATACTTGGGAGCACATCCACTGTTGTCCAGGCCAGTGATGGGAGACAAAATTGTACTTGTATCTAGCAGTGTCGGAGAATGCAGTTAGCTCGGCGTTGATCAGAGTGGAGAATGGAGTGCAGAAGCCAATTTATTATACGAGTAAGGCCTTTCGAGGAGCAGAGATTAGATATCCAAGGCTAGAAAAGTTAGCACTCGCGTTGATTGAAGCGAGTACGAGAATGAGGCCATACTTCCAGGCTCATACCATAGTTGTATATACTGATATGCCATTGAGGCAAGCCCTTTATAAACCAGAAAAATCAGGGAGATTGATGTACTGGGCAATAGATCTCGGTGAATATGATATAGTCTATGAACCAAAATCATCGCTAAAAGGGAAAGCTGTAGCAGATTTTATAGCAGAGTTCACATATCTTGATACCCTCGAGGAGCGAAAGTCGCTCGCCGATCAACCTGTTGATGTTACAGGATCAACAAACACAAGCTCAGACCAACTCCGGTTGGTAAAAGGGCAAGTGGATGTTACAAGATCATCAAATTCTATCTCAAACCAATTCCGATTGGTAAAAGAGCAAGGAGAGATGATTGACGAAGAGCAAGAAATATTCGGGTAGGATGAAAGGAAGCAACAAATATTTCACCGAGGAACTCTGACTGATCAAAAATTTGAAGACGAGTTACTTATATGGAGGCTATATGTAGATGGCTCATCTTGCACTGCAGGATGTGGCGCGGGGATAGTTTTGAGCACTCCGGATGAAGTCGATATGGAATATGCCTTGCGTTTCCAATTCAAAGCTTCCAATAATGAGGCTGAGTATGAGGCCATGATTATAGGACTTAGTTTGGCAAGGTTATGGTCTTCAGTGATTCTCAATTGATCGTAAATCAAATGTTGGGATTATGTAGTTAGAGGAGAATTAATGATCAGATATCATGCCAAGGCAAATGAGCTGGTGTCAGAATTTTCCACTGTTTAGTTGGTTAGAATGCCAAGAATGGAGAATGCGAGAGCAGACGCCCTAGCTCGACTAGCATCAGCTACTCGCACCGAGCTATGACGAACAATCCCAATTGAAGTGTTGGCTGGTCAGAGTATAGATGAATATCTGACGATGAACTTTATTACCCTTGATTTAGGACCATCTTGCATGGATGCCATCAGGGCATATATTGAAGAGGGAGAATTACCAATTGACAAGCTCGCAGCCAAGAAATTGAAGTTTAAAGATGCTCGGTATGTATTAACTAACAGTGTTTTATATAGATAAGGAATTATGGCAGGTTTATAGAGATGTGTACATCCCTCCGAGGTGAAAGATTGGATTGAAGAGATCCATGAAGGGTCCTATGGAGCACATGTAGCAGGTCGGACACTTTTACAAAGGGTGATGATGCAGGGATACTACTGGCCGACGATGAGGGCTGATTGTATAGCCTATGCAAAGAAATGTGAGAAATGCCAACATTTTTCCTCCACCCGAAGAGCTCCAAAAGCATTATTGACACCCATAACTTCCCCTTGGCCATTTGCCATGTGGGGAATTGATTTGGTTGGGCCACTGCCAACGACCTGAGGAAGGTTCAAATACCTCGTCGTCGCAGTTGATTATTTTACTAAGAGGGTAGAAGCTGAGCCACTCATTGATATGACGTACGAGAAGTTGTACCAATTTTTTTGAAAGAACATCATTTGTCGATATGGTCTTCCTCATGCTTTCATCACAGACCATAGAACACAATTTGATAACGAGGAGTTCGCTGCCTATTGTCATCAATCAAATATTTTGTAGATCCACTCAGCACCAGGCCATCCTCAAAGCAATGGACAAACTGAAGTGACAAACAGAACGCTACTGAATGGTTTGAAGAAAAGATTGGATGATGAGAAAGAAAACTGGATCAACGAGCTACAATCAGTACTTTGGGCTTACCAAACTACTCCCCGAGTAGCAACAGGAGAATCACCATATATGTTGGTGTTTGTAAGTGAAGCTGTAATACTTGCCGAGTTGGGCCTCCCAACACACAGCGTACTGAATTTCAATTCCCCTGTCAGCGACTTAATGAGAAGATTGGATTTAGACATGCTCGAGGAAGTTAGAGAAGAAGCAGCCATTAGAAATGCTGCTTACCAGCAGCGAACAACTTTGTTCTACAACAAAAGGGTGAAGAAGTGCGACCTGAAAGAAGGAGATTATGTGCTGAAGAAAGTCATTCAAAAGCATAATAAGCTGGAGGCAAAATGGCATGGACCATACCGAGTTACATAAGTTGTTCGACCAGGAACTTACCGAATAGCAACTCTAGAAGGGGAGGAGTTTAAGAATGCATGGAACGCAGAGCACCTGCGCAAATATTATCAGTGATGAATAAAATGAAGATATTTTGCCGAATTCTTTCTTTTTATTGAAAGTTTTTTGGGGAATACTAGTGCTACACACTACTCGACAAAGCTCAGGCTACTCAAATTTTTTCTCGAAAATGCCAACTAAGGTTGGTCGAGAAACCAATATTCCTCCGGGAAGTAAAGCTACCAATATTCCTCCGGGAAGTAAAGCTACCTATATTCCTCCGGGAAGTAAAGCTGCCCATATTCCTCCGGGAAGTAAAGCTACTAATATTCCTCCGGGAAGTAAAGCTACCAATATTCCTCCGGGAAGTAAAATTTGTATTCCTAAGGGAAATAAAACTATATGTTTCTCGTGAAATAAAAGTATTCCTAAAAATGCCAACTTATGTAGGTTAGGAAGTAAATATATTCTCGAAAATACCAACTTGAGTTGGTTGGAAGGTAAAATTATTTCAAAAAGACTAACTATGGCTGGTCGGGGATAGAAACCCACCAACTGTAGTTGGTCGACAAGGAAAATTTACCGACCTTGGTTGGTCGGAAACATTTAAGAGAAAAATCTACTAACTATGGCTGGTCGGGGATAAAAACCCACTAACTGTAGTTCGTCGACATGGAGAATTTAATGACTTTGGTTGGTCGAAAATATTTTTAAACATTTTTTATACTCGTAACTTTATTACTAAGTTAGTCGAGAAACAAAACTTTATTATTAAGTGATCGAGCAACATTTCTTATACTCGTAACTTTTACTAAGTTCATCGAGAAACAAAATATTATTTTTGCCAAATGACTATCACAAGTTCAAACTACACAATATTGTTATCTTTTTATTAGATATGCATGCACAAATATAAAGTGTTATAAGACAATAGCGAATAGAAATGAAAGTCTTTCATTAAATCCAAAACAAATTACATTGATAATGAAATGAAAGTTACATTGATATGTATACTAACAATTACATTAAAATTCCTACTCTACTGGTTTTTTCCCCTCTGCTTTTGACACAGGTTCCTCGCCAGCAGGCGGATCCTTTAAAGCCAGAGGAGAATTTATGAAGTTGAGATCCTTTAACATCCTGACATTCATCACGGATGGTCGATCTAGAAGGTGCTCGGGACGAGATACTTCAACAATTGAATGGAGATTGTAGTCACCGAGATATTTGGAAATCAAGATCCGAGGAATGGCCCGAGCAGGGATCCAACTCATGTCCAGTTTGTATCGTGGCACAGGTAAGTCGAGCAGCCTGGGATCATGGTAGTCCCACAGGTAATGACCCTGTTCGAGCTGCAGCACACCTAAGGCATTCAACCAGCCTTTCTTGTAGCCCTCATTATTGGCATTCTGGATACGATCGTCCAAGTGAAAGAGAGCTTCGTTGTATCCAGCCATCCAGAACTCCCTGGGCTGTTTGTGGAACTGATATGTTAATCTGTCCAGCTGCTCGTGGAGATTTTTAACGAAGAGCTCTTTGTTCTCCAAGGTAAATTTCTGCTCAGAGAGCTTCTCTTCCAAGTCCCTGATCTTCTTTGACATTTCAGCCAACGCCTGGTTCTTCGCCATTAACTGGAAGGACTAATTCTCTAGGGCAGACTGAGTCCTTTGATCCTCGACAGAAATTCGAGCTTCTCTTGCTCGTCCCGGAGGTGCTCTTTCTCGTCCCCGAGAAGATGTGGAAGGACCAGACCTCTTCAAGGTTTCCAACTCGTCCCTCAAGTTGGCGTTCTCGACCTCTAAGAACGAGAATCCCTCATCGGGAACTGGGATTAAGGCTTTTGAAGAAGAGGCTGCAGACTTCAACTATGATAGCTCTTTCTACAAGTTGTTGTTCTCTTGCTCTAGCAACTCGGCAATTTGTCTGCATTCCTCGACCTCGCCCCTCAGAGTTCTCTCCCTTACCTCGTAGCCAGCAAAGCGCTTCTCATACCCCTTGTCAACATTGAGTTGCTGGTACTTCTTCTCGTACCCCTCATGCAACAGGGCAGTGGATTCTGTGTATTATAGCTGAAGGTCCTCGAGGGTGCCCTAGAGATCCTCGATCATATCATAATAGGCCACATTATTGGCCATTGCTCGATCAAGGAGACACTTCAGATATTGATATGCTTCAGCTGCCTATCCTGAAGCATCTTGGCCGAGGAGGTCGACGACTTGTGCTGCACTCAGGTCTGTGTGACCAACCTTAAAGTATTCATTACATTATCGCAGCAACTTTGTATCATGGGCAGATAGTAATTCCATCCTGGCCAGAAACTAGCAGAGAAAGAAAGAGCAATCATTAATAAGAAGTACAAGCAGAATATGAATAGAAGATAGACAACAGTATGTAAAAAGTCCAAGTTTTATTAGATCATAAAGTTCAGAATTACAAGTTCTGGGTTATATTTGATAAAAGAAAAACAAAATGTAAAGATAAACCCGAACAACTCTACACCTTTTCCTTATCTCCCAAAACCTTCTCGGTACGCTGGGACGAGGAAGTAGGTTACTCGGAGGGAATGGATAGTTGCTCGGGAAGCACTGGAAATTTCTTGTAGGAAGTAACAATTTGCTGAAGTTCCTCGACAGCAGGCTAAATGGCTGAAGAATGATCTCCCATCACCATAGAAGACTCTTCGGAGGCAGCTTCATCCTCTTCTAAGTCTTCAGGAGTTGGAGGGGAACCAGGGATGTGTTGCTGAAAGAGCTCAGAATTTTCATCCACTTTCAGCTTCTGTAAAGCAGCAACCCATCCATCCTTGAAATATTTAAGGCTGCCATAGTCAACTTACGACACCATAGCAGCCAACCCCGTGTCCCAGCCAGCGCTGAAGGACTTCTTCACAGCCATCTTCCTCTTGAACTTCTCCGAGGAAAGCTTCTTGGACAGCATGGTATCAGCAGCTTTCAATTTATTTTCAATCTCCTCCTTCTGCCGACCTACTTCCCGAAGTTGAGCCAGCTCCTCCTCGGCAGCCTTAAGTTTATCTTCAAACTCTCCAGCAATTTTGAGCTTCTCGTTGAGCTCTTTATTTTTCCCTTCTAACTCCTTTATTCTCTTCTCCAACTCCTTGGAGACATCAACAACTTGAGCTTTCTCCTACTCGGTGGAGGCAAGCTTCTTCTCCCAAATAGCTTTGTCAGTAGCATATGTCTGGCGAGAATCGTCCAAAGACTTGATATCTTTTTCCAGAGCTCCCTCCACACTGGACGAGGAGCATGAAGCTTTAATTGCTTCATCCTTCTTCAGAATTATATTAAAGCAGCTCGTCAACTGTGAAAGTAAAAAGAAAGCAAGTCAGAGACATAAATAACAAAAGAAAAATGAAAAGTTCAAAGTAAGAAGACTTACAGAAGCAAGGTGGCGAGCAGCTAACGAAGTGACCATGTCCCGAGTAAGGTTTTCTTCAGTACCTTGGACCTCGGGAATGATCCAGGACTTTACCGATCTCATGGCAGAGCTCGGGGGAACAAAAGTTGGAACCCCAGTTCCAGTAGCTGGGGGTTGAGTGATGGTGTCAGCCAAATTGATCGAGGAGCTCTTCTTCAGCCTCCTCGGGGGAACAGGAATAGGAACAGATTCAACCAAGGAAGAACCCTTGGTCGGTGATATTACAATCACCTCTCCAGGAGCAGCAGACCTGCTCGAAGCCACTGCGGGCTTCTCGGCAACCTTCATAACAGCAGCCGTGGAAGGTGCATCATTCTTCTTTATCCCCTCCCCTGGGACATCAACTTTACTTCTTTTTGCCTCACCAGAACCAGAGGCAGGTTTCTCGAACAGAGTGGGAGGTCTTCTTCTCTTCATCCTTTCGCTTAAAGGGACGTGAGATTCAGGCGAGGAGCTGGTGGAAGCTGGTACTGGCTCTGCGTCACTTATTACTGGGCGAGCAGTAAAAGAAGTTGTGTAACTCTTGTACTGCAACAGATAGGAGGATGATCTAATGTGATCGTCGGCAACACTCTGATGCAGACTCCAGATAAGTTTCAAATGCCTTACATTGACATCTGCTTCTTTTGGGCACTTTCTTTTACTGTCAACTGCAAATAAATAGACATTGAAATATCAGTGGCACATTTTATCAAACACAAAAGAAGCATGATTTCAAAATAAATAAAATGAAATAAAAATAACCTATCCCATTGCCATAAGGAGGGCATCTAGGATCCTGATAAACCTCATCTCCAGATAAAGGATCATGTTGCCAATTTTTTATGACAACCCCATGCTCAAAATAATCCCTATTGGCATAAGGGAGATTGACTACTAAGGCTCTATTTAAAAATCTAGTTTTTAAATAAAAAATGTTATCATTAACTGCCCATCTATAGCAAAACATAATCTCAGGAATTCCTATGCGAGTTCCATGGATTTGATTTAATCTATGCACCCCATTAACTATTCTCCATGTGTTGGGGGCTATTCTTGCAGGAACAACGTCAAAGTACTGACAGAATTCCAGACACAAGGGATTTGGTGGAAAAGAAAATCCACACTCAGCAATAAAGAGACTGGGGAACCAATGTCCCTCAGCCAAACGAAAATAATCAGAAGGCTCAGAAAGCTCTTCTAGAACAACCCAGGAGGGAATAGAAAAATCCGAACGAAACTTATCAAGACATTCAACAGGGTAAACCATGATGAATAAAAGAAATGAAGAAGAAGGAAGAAAATCTTACAGAAAAAGAGTGGATCTGATGACAATGGACGATGGAAGAGATGAATACGCAGGAGAGAAAGAGACGATGGAAAACTCAAAAATACAAATTTGAAAAGGTAGAAGACAATGGGAGTGTCTGTGAAGTTTAAATACCTTTCCTTGGGAAATGGTAAAGTAATGATTACAAAAAGAAACGATTACGCTACCGGTGGCTAGGGAAATAAAAATGGCACGGCAATCGAAGCAAGAAGAAACGATTACGCTACCGGCGGCTAAAAGGACAAAAAGTACGCAGAGATCGAGGCGGTTGTGAAAATTCAAAAAGCCTGATTCTATGAATTTGGAAAGAGAAATAAATACAAGGGAAACACTCCTAAAAATCAGGAGGACTATTTAAAGCTATCATATTCCGAGAAAGAATGTTCCATACTCCTCAAAATTCGAACTATGAAACATTGGGGGCTTCTGTTGATACCAAATTTAGTCTGCTGACATGGATCAATAAAGTGAAGACACGTGGCAGTCTACGTGGCAACAACAAACACTTTCGAGGAACTCACACGCTCCGAGGAACCATACTACAACGAGGAACACTATTTTCCCGAGGAACTCATACACTCCGAGGAACTCTTAAGCACCGAGAAGCTTAGGCGGTCCGAGCAACTCAGGCAGTCCGAGCTGCACCTCCAACAAAGCATTAATAGCGGGATAACCAACAGTTTGACTGTTCATTAAATGCTTATCATTCAGACGCATACGCTTAAGGAGCATTGAATGTATCACCCTTTCATATGTACATCATTTAATGTATTACCCTTTCACATTACAGCCCCAGAGCTATAAATACATTGTACAATCCTCTTTGTAAGGGGGACCGGAATTTCTTGAGATAATTTATAATCGAGAATTCCAATACAATCAACAATACCATAACAGTGGACGTAGGCCATTCTTATACGGCTGAACCACTTTAAAAATTCTTTGTCTCATTTATTTATCTGTGATTGAATAATTAGAGTGATCTAATTTTTTACATCAACACCTGGAAAGCTCTTTTGTGGCCTTGAATATTCCACGACCTTATTCTATGTTCTCCTTAAGTCTTCCTCATGCTTCAGCTTTAGATCCTCCATCTCAGACTCATAATTCTGTCTCTGACCCTCCAACTCATTATGCCTCTAGTTCACAAGTTCCTCAACCTTATGATTGTGGTTTAGTTCCTTCTCCTTTAGTATCTTCCTTGAGTTTTACCCGACCTTGTTGGCCTTAGAGGCCTTTTGGACGAAAAAAATATTGTCATGAACCCATTGGGATAACTGATGGAAGGAGAATAAAGAATGAAATTCATGAAAATAAAGAGTTAGTACGAGATGAGATAATACTTAAAAAATTTATAAATTAATAAAGTTAAGGTGATTACCTGGACGACCCTATGGAGGCTGAAGTTGGCCAGACGAGTTGACACATGGATTCTAAGAACCTAATATCTGAGTCAGGTAGCCAAGATCCTATAGTAGCTCTGGCCCTAGTTTGATTTTCAATGATTGAGTCAGAACTGATTGACTGCAGAGACAACCTATTAGGCAGGATAGAGGTTGAAGAAATCGGGATAGCCCTGCCATTGGCTTCCCTAGAAGCATCGGTCCTCCTCTCCCTCTTTTACTTTGGTAGGATGTTTGAAAATCCCTTAGCTGGATCTTTCAAATTCTTAGTCGGGTCGGTCTGGTCTGGATCTCTAGTTATAGTCTTCTTTGGGGGGATAGACCCCTTGGTCATCTTATTGAGCATCTTTCCAAATCAAAGGGATGCCACATCCTAGAGATGATAAAAAAAATTAGATGGACGACCTGTAAATAAAATATGAGAATTGTATCACAAAGAAAATAAGAGATGACATTATAGTTATAACTTAAAAGGCACTTACATAACTCGTCCAGGGAGTCACCCCCAGACCCGTCTTAGCCATGAAGTGGGGAATCATCAGCTATTTAAACTCAACTAGACCACCCTTAGCTCCTTGACCCCATAGATGATCAATATTGTCTTGATCGTCAATGCTCAAGCTGAGGTCAATCTTTGCAGCCATTGAGGCATTGAACCATCTCTAGGGGACCCTCGGCTCTGAGGCACTAAAATCAATGTCAGAGTCGAATTCCAAAGATTTCGACACAAAGAAGTATTGAGGCTTCCAGTTATGGTTCAAAGTTTGGTTCACTATTAGAACCTTTTAAGTGATTTTTCTAAATACGAGATGATAGTATCCAAGTTGAGTTTGTGTGGACAAGACATTATAACATTCTCGAAATATGCTAATTAGAAGGTTGACTTTATGAACCAACTTTTAGAGGGAGGTCAAACTGAGTATAATCCTCTAGGCGTTGGGAAAAAGCTGCGCTAGATCAAGTCCCATACTGGACAAGATCTTTCATACAGTAGGATGGACGGGAAGACTAAATCCGACCTTGAACATTTATTCATAAATAGCTACTTCTCCCTCTCGGCCTCTAAAGTCCCTCTCATCCTCGGCCAGTACTCTCATGACTATAGAAAACTTAATCCTGTATAAGTGTCTCCTGAATAAAAAAATCAATCTCCTGAATAATATTCCTAAAAGTCTAGTCACAGGAGGTGTCAAGTGGCGCCTCATCCTCATCCTCATCCTTAAAGTCATCTTCAATTTTGACGGATTGGACTCCACTTGGATATCTACTGGCAAACTCAGCGGCAGGAATGACCGATATTGGAACAACCATATGTGGTGGGGGATATGCTACCTCAAATCTCGGCTCTTCTATATTCGAGACCTTATAAATGGATAGATACCTATTTATAGATTTGGTTACATCAGATCCCTAAGTACGAGATGAGGGAACCCTCATGGCCTCATCAAAGGTGTCTTCCCTATGGAATCCCTAAAAGTAGAAGGACTGCATTCCTTACACGATGACACTGACTACAAACTCTGAGAAAAGGTTCTAGTCATGCTATCACTACCTAGATCGATAACACTGGGTTAAAGAGGGTATATGACAACTAAAGGAGTTGGATGGGTTGGAAGTGTGGTCTTGACGTCATCTTTTCATTTAGCCTCAACCTTAACCCCACCCTTGCGTATCTTTCAAAAGATGGTCTCCTTCAGGTGTAGGAATTTTTTCGCTAACTCATAGAGTGTCTTAAATATCCAAATAGGAAGGATCTTTGACCTAGTTTGACTATTATGAAAAGGGGAAAACTTAAAAATTTTGTAGAGATTTTTGTCAAGAAAAGCTTTTGGGGTTCACTGGAGAAGATGACTGAAAATTTAAGTCACTAGGAAATTCAATTGATAAGATAAATAGGTTCCCTAATCCTACAAACCACCTAAACAGTATCCCTACCACCTCAAATACCTAACCAAACCACAAACTAAGCCCTAGAACAACACTAAGAAAGTGGCTAAAAAATTCAAAGTATCACCAAAAACTAAGAATGCAAAACTATGGTAGAATAAAGGTTGAACCAGAAAGAAAATAGAAAATGAAGGGTTACCTAAGAAAGATGAAGATCTTAGGAGTTGAAAGAAGCTAAAACTCACCTAGAAATGCTGGTTCAAAGAGACATAAGCTGGGTTTGAGAAGTTAAAGAATAACTCAAGGCAGGAGTGATTTTGGGAAGAAGAAATAGAAAGTTTATATTTTTGTATTTAAACGTGCTAGTTATTACACGTATTTCCCCATGAGGTAAGCATTAGGGTGAAAAGCCCTAGGTAGGCCTACAGCTACCACTGCTTGCCTAACACGCTAACCTATGTGAACTGTGATATATGTCACACTCAATATGCTTGGCTAACACCCGTGTCTACGGCATTGAAAAGACTCCTTCAGCCTTAGCCAAGCTGGTACACGTCCTTGTTGCGTTGTACCACAATAGGGGGTCTCATCCTCATTAAGGGGTTAGTCGAAAGTATGCTTCAACCTTCCACTCACATTGAAACTAAGGGATCAGGGTAAATAATATACATAAAGTCTAGTCTCCTCCAAAACTAGTCATGACCCAACTCATCTGCCTAGTTCAGTATTCGTCGGATTCACATGCTCATGGGCCAACACCGCATAGGCCCCTCCCTTGTAGTCTCTACCTCTAAGACCTCTTCCTCAACATTTATAGTCACGTAGACACGAGTTCTCTCTAGTCCTCTATTATATCTTACATATCGGCCTTTCCATCTGTCGACCTCGTACCACACCAGCAAGTTAAGATCATGTTAACTGTCTTGAGAAGATCCTTTCGACCTCATAGTTACCTACTTCCTTGGACTACCTTCGTCAGTCTCGGCTTGATCGATACCATAAGAGTCGATATCAAAATTTCATATTAGCCCATGTGGACAATATCGTTATAATAGATCTTCATCCTATATGGGGGGAACATTTCATCATCATGTATTATACATGTGCTCGACAGGTGTTGATAAATCATTAGGTCACTTACCTCTTGCACACATACTGAATACTTGGGGGTTTAATGGACACCCCCAAGTCTGTATGATCATTCTTCTACTTCATTTACAAGGATCGAAATTTATCAACCCTAGCTAAAACTCTGTTAAACTGTAAGCAGAAGAGAGAAGGATTTAAAGAATGTATTCATGGCCATTATTTCTCCTTAGTAAATACATACACCAGAAACCCTTTCACAGTGGAGTGGCTAAATCACTTTATTTGCCTCGTGTCTTCTCCATTCTCTCATCCCCTTATTGTTTTTTACTATCCTGCATTCATGTATTACACTATTGTTAACCAAGCTAGATCTAGAACTACATATAAATTTAAGTGGTGATCTATAGCAGCATCATTGGGCTCACAAAATTATACCACCTTCCCTAATTTATTCTTGCTATATTTTAGATCGATATAATCTACCAATGACTTTAAATACATATTTGGCATACTCACCATATGCAATTTTAGGCCAAATTAGAAAGTCTAATATACCCACTAGGATGTTGTATTATGAATGGATTCTATATGCAATATATTCTGGATTTAGATAATAGATTTGAAAATATTTAGACAATGATTTTTGTGTTTTATTAATTCACATAAAAATATTAATTTAATAGTTTTCATGCAAGGGTTTTAGATATTTTAATTATATATTTTTTAATCTATTTATTCATTTTTTTATGTTATCAATTTATCCTTTGGCATGAACACAACTATATTTAAAATAGTCAACTATTTGAAAATGAGTTCAAGCCAGATCTGCTCAGAAGTTTTAAAAAAATATGAGTCGAGCTTTAGCAAGGGGAATCGGTTTGATTGCGGGATGATATTGGAAATACTTTTTTAGTTCATGTAGATAAAATCCCAAGATTATCCCACTCAGCTTGATTAATTGTTCACTTTGATAAATTGTATTAGAGAATTGGGATATAAGGATTTAGTTTGACATCCTTGAAAAATTCCATTGTGAATCCCATTATAAAAAGTTTGACATCATTATATTTTTAAACAATATACCTCAGTTAACATACCTCCATTTTTTGGGATTTTTTTAGGGTTAACGATGATTCTTTTATGAAATTTATTCGAAATGATCTTTTACCATAGAGATTGTAGGGGGTAAAATAGTATGTACGTGGTTTTATAATGTGTCTAGATCCACATGGTGTTTCTCTCTCTACATATCATGATTTAACATCAATGGTAACATGACCATTTTCCTTAGGGTGATGGCTACATTTATAAAGAAAATGAAAAGAGGTTGAGCTGTGTATGAATCAATGACCTTAGATAGACATCCAAAAATATCCATTGCATCTAATTATGAGATTTCCACTAGGTCGATATCAATGATCTTTATCCGATTCTCTTGAATCATGTGATAGGATCAACAAGCACGTGTTCTCTCCTCATATCTGGTTAAATTATCCATAAAAAATTTCCCAAAGCTTTGCAAGTGGTTGAGGGTGTAGAGGTTTTCTCACACCATTAGTTTGACCCAAGTCACGATAGTGGACAATGTTGGTCATCCGTAAATGTTAGTGGTAAGAATACACTATAATTACTTATGCTCGAATTTAGTGACTTCATTTCCCAGTTAACTTTAAAGGACACTTAATTAATATTCCCCATTTTTTAAGGTACGCTGGTAATTAGGTTCCCTATGTCGAACGGGTAGTTATGTGTGCTAGTCTTCATTTATGGGCTTGCCAATAATGATGGGATTCATCTTCGAAATAGTTCCAAAACACTGACGAAGACTAGGGTTATCCAAATGAAAAGAGGCTGGGATCCCTCGGCCCTCATGGACATGGGGGATTCCTTGGATAAGATGCATGGCCATACTACTAAGAAAATCAAGGCAAATGATAACCTTTGATATCTTGTTGTCGACATAGAAGTCGGTCGATGCCCCTAATAACAAGGGAATGGCCTAGCTAGAGGGTTAGTTTCCAAGCAGCTAGACTTAGCTCTTGGTCTCCTTCGGAGATCTTGTCTCTTTACTGACTAATCTTTGGTTGCCACCAAACTATAATAGGTTGGTCATGCATGTCACCAATGTGCTCTATCGTAAGTATTGAACTTCTTTACTTGGTTTTTGTTATCTTGACTTTTTTTTATCTGACTTATTTTTCCTTTCTTTATTTCAGTTCGGGGTGGAATTTTTCATCCTTCTTGATCAAAGCCTTGACTAGAAGAAATAGATGCCGACCTTGGGAAGGCCTTGGATATGGCATATAAAGCCTTTGAGACTGCCCAAAAGAAAGTCTTAAAGAATGATGCTGCTATGAAGCCCCAAAACAATGAGGTGGACATTATCAAGACCAAGGTTGAATAAATTAAAAAGCCAAATGAGGAGTCTGCCCATCCATTATCTACAATGTTGGATGCCAACAACATTGCCTTTGACAATTGCTGAAATAAGGCCTTTGTCAACACCAGTAAGCATCCGAGCTGTGGGATGATGCCCTATCAAATGATTGGTTACCTTTTGAGTCTAATCTATTCGCTTAACACACTCATTTCTCTCATCCTAATATGGAGGTAGAAGAAGATCAGGTCCCCAGTCCATGTAGGTTGTCGATTAAAATAAGGTTATCCCAGAAAAAATACTTTTCCTAAGTAATTTAGCCTCGTATAATTAAGTATTTTATTTAGATGTCTTGTTTCCTATCTTTTGTTGTAGTTGTAAGGTATTGCATCACCTTTTTGAAAGAAATGATAAATCAATTTCTAATTTAAGATATTATGTCCGATTTTTATTTCATACTTGCTTGTATATGTCTTGTTCTGTTGCTTTCCTTAGATTTTTAAATTTACTTATTTTATCCTTATAGTTTGATAATACCTTGGCCTTAGTGCCAATTATATAAGTTAGTAAGATTTGGACTTCATTCCTGGGAGTGACGCTTCTGAGCGAGTTGAGACAACATTTTTTGTTATTCTAAAAGTGTTGTAAAAAATGATAAGTGCTTTCAATGATAAAGAAAAAGTGATTGTAAATCTTTTGGCCAAGATGGTGGACCTCAGAAATATAGTAGGTCTTCTATAGACTTAGAACATCTCCATAAGATAAGATCTCAACAAGGACAAACATGCCATCAAACAAAATGAGACAATCAAACATGGGATGCACGAAAAAATAATGAGATAGAGGCATCAATTCAAAGAGGAGCTATGTGCAGTCTGGGCCTATGGTTATGATGAGGGTTAGATGGATGCCTTATTGCATTTAGATGAGGCCAGACAAGTGTCTTACAAGCATGACTAGTTAAATGTACCAATATTTTTTCAAGTTACCAAGGGCTCTCAATTCTGGTACTGGTAACTGATGGATTTACTTTTCCTCATTTAGGAGTGAGGAATTATGGATACTAGCTGATGCAATCCCCATATAATTGGTAAATAATTACCTTATATGTCAAAATAGTGATGACGAGTTCCATCCTAATTTAGATACTGGTCAGTGGGATGATACAATTGAGTAGGTGAATCTCTAAATATAATATACTTGTATTTGAAATCATGCAATTAATGAATGTTTTGTAATTGAATGACCATAATTGACCTTGCAATAATGAATATGTTGAATGAAATTTTACGTATTTTCAATTTCATGTTTGTATTCTCCCATTTTAATATATGTCAGGCATGATCTCTTTTAATCTTATCTTTTAGGATTGTGTCGTCACACTACCTTAGGCCCAACACATAGTTATGGAGATAAGGCACCTTGTCGCTTGGCACCCACCCATTTAGTATTTTATTCGATCAATGCTGGTCAGACTACTTAATGCCTAGGGATACCCTATAGGTCTTTATCTTTCTTGGGCAATTGACGTTTACATGTCGTTTTTAACAAAACATGTAGCCTTAATATTGGGACTAAATGTAATCACATGAATAAGGCATCAAAATATTGTCTGATAAAAAAAAATAAGATAAGTTTTTATTAATATTGGTATACCATTTGGAACAATAAAAGATCTAATTTCATTAACCAAACTTAAATATTCAAAAAATTGAATGAAAATAACAAACTAAAATTTATGCAAAAGCTTAAAACTAAACTTTTATAAGGTTAGCCGCAAGCTAAGCCCTTGGTATGTCTCCAACCTCCATCATTTCCAAATGGTAGGCTCCTTGGAGGTCATCTCTAGTAAACCTAAATGGTCCTTCCTAGTTGGGCGCCAATTTATTATCTTATGGCTTGCTCATGTTGTCGATGACCTTTCTTTGAACATAGTCTTCTAATTGAAATTCCTTTGATTTAATGACCCTATTGTACTACTTCACCAACTGTTATTAGTAGGACGTTTATTTAATCAAGGCTTGTTCCTTTCTCTTATCGGTTGGGTAAAACTCAATTTTAATGATCTCATCATTCACATTTTCATTCGAAACAATTGTTCTCATGGTCAGTAGTACAATTTCTTGTGGTATTATGACCTATATTCTATAAGCTAAGGAGAAGGGAGTTTCCTCAGTCGACCTCCTTGGAGTTATCCGGTATGCTTCGAGGATATGGGGGAGCTCGTCCGCCCATGCACCTTTTACTCTTTACAACATTTTCTTAATTTCGTAAAGGACTACTTTGTTTGAGCATTCAACTTGCCCAATGCTTTTAGGGTAAACCATAGTTGTTGCAGGAGTTTTGGAATGGTCTCTAAAATTGGATTCCATTGTCAGTAATTAGCTTTCTCGGTGAAAAAAAATGGGTTACAATATTTCTCCAGATGAGGTTTATCATATCGATATCTCTTAGGTTTATCGAAGGTTCATCTCCAATCCATTTGGTGAAATAATATATGTCGTCCATGAAGTACTTTCGATTTACAGATGCCATGGATAGCAAGACTATAATGTACAACCCCCATCACACAAAGACCGTGGGTTTGCTGCTGAATCATTAGTGAGAATAACTAACACTTTTTCACTTCTTCAGGTTGGAGATGATGTCATTATATGTATAAGGCCAGCAATATCCTTCTTTTATGGTTTTGACTGCCAGAGATCTTTCTCTAGCATGAATCTCACAAATTCCTTCATGTAGCTCATAGAGGAGTTGATCGCCATTGTTGACATGAACATATTGCAAATATGGCTCGATAAAGGATATACTATAGATCTTCCCCTCATGAAATAGATAAATCTGAGAAACCTTCACTCTTATTTCATGAACTTTCTTCTTGTCCATATGTAGTGTGTCTTCTCGTAACTACGCAATTATTGGGTCCATCTAGATTGAAGCTTTTTGAATGATGAGCAGTGAGTAGGCAATCTGTTGCTTCTGAATACTCGACTGAATCAAGTGATCTAACTTAATTACTTTTGTCTGCTTGGAGCTAATAGTCGAAGCTATATTATCTAAGGTATCTACAAGGCTATTATTTTCCCCAGGGAATTACTAAACATGGACATTCTTGGAAACCAACTCCTAAGATTTGGAGGTTGGTTGACATTAGTTAATCCTTGGCGATGTTGTCTCCTGATATCTAATTGGATACTAACCTTGAGGCATAGTAAACATCAAGGGGATTGGTGCCAAGAGATAAAGCCTTCTTTAATCCACCGATGAGGGCCTTATACTTTTCTTAGATGCCTCAATGCGAAGTCGTATCCCTTATTTGAGGACGGTCTTATTTGGGGTTGCCATCCCTATACTTACTCCTGCCCTTTTTATGGGATGTACTATCCACATTGAGAGTCCATTTGTTATGATGAGTATGCTCTTTGGTCTCCACTTGATCGATGAGTTCCACTTCATTGAGTTGATTCCCTATGGAAAATTCAGTTACAAAGTTTACCAAAATATGCCATTTAATAGCAGTTATGGCTTGATAATGGATATCTGATCTCCCTAGTTTAATCGAACGCTTGGACATCCGTTTAGAGAGGCTGGCCTTTCTAAGGACCACCTTTAATGGAAAAGTCATTATGACTATTGATGTAAAAAATTAGATCACTCTAATAATTCAATCACAGATAAATAAATGAGACAAAGAATTTTAAAGTGGTTCAGCCTTATAAGAATGGCCTACATCCACTGTTTTGGTATTGCTGTTTGTATAGGAATTCTCGATTACAAGTTATCTCAAGAAATTTCGGTCTGGGGGATCCCCTTACAATGAGGATTGTACAACATATTTATAGCCTTGAGGCTGTCATCTGAAAGGGTGATACATTAAATGAGATACATATGAAAGGGTAATACATTTAATGCCCTTTAAGCGTGTGCGTCTAAATGATAAGCATTTAATGAACTAGTTGAATTGTTGGTTATCCAGCTATTAATGCTTTGTTTGAGATGCAGCTCGGACCGCCTAAGTTTCCTGGTATTCAAGAGTTCCTCGGAGAGGTCAATTCCTCGGAGCGTATGAGTTCCTCGGAGAGGTCTGCTCCTCGACGCGTATGAGTTCCTCGGAGTAACATGGTTCCTCGGAGCGTGCGATCATCTCAGAAGTGCTTGTTGTTGCCATGTAGATAGCCACGTGTCTTCATATGATTGATCCAAGTCAGCAGATTAAATTTGGTATCAACAGAAGCCCCCAATGTTTCATAGTTCGAAATTTGAGGAGTATGGAACATTCTTTCTCGGAATACGGTAGCTTTAAATAGTCTTCTTAATTTTTAGGAGCGTTTCCCTTGTATTTATTTTCTCCTTCCAAATTCGTAGAATCATGCTTTTTTGGACTTTTTTGCGTGCTTCGATTCCCGCGTTTCTTTTCATCTTTTTGGCCGATGTTGCCCGCTTTGGTTCCCGCGCCACTTTTCCTCTTTTTGGCCGCTGGTAACGTAATCATCCTTTTTGTAATCATTACTTCGCCAGTTCCCAAGGTAAGGTATTTAAACTTCACAGAACTTCATTCGTCTTTTACCTTTTCAAATTTTCATCTTCAAGTTTTTCATTGTCTTCTACTCTCTCGTGTATTCATCTCTTCCATCGTCTGTCGTCATCAACTCTACTCTTTTCCTGTAAGATCTTCTTCTTTTTTCTTCATTTCTTTTAATCACCATGGTTTACTCTGTTGAATCTCTTGACAAATTTCGATCTGATTTTTCAATTACCTCTTGGGTTGTCTTGGAAGAGCTTTCTGAGCCTTCTAATTATTTCAATTTGGCTGAGGGACATTGGTTCCCCAGTCTCTTTTTTGCTAAGTGTGGATTTTCTTTTCCACCAAATCCTCTTTGTTTAATTCTGTCAATACTTTGATGTTGTTCCTGCACGAATAGCCCCCAACACATGGAGAATAGTTAATGGGGTGTATAAATTAAATCAAGTGCATGGAACTCGTATAGGAATTCCGGAAATCATGTACTGCTATAGATGGGCAGTTAATGATAATATTTATTATTTAAAAACTAGGTTTATAAATAGAGCCTTAGTAGTCAATCTCCCTGATGCCAATAGGGATTATTTTGAACATGGGGTTGTCGTAAAAAATTGGCAACACCCTCCATTGACCGAAGATGAGGTTTACCAGGGTCCCAGATGCCCTCCTTATGGCAATGGGATATGTTATTTTTATTTTGTTTATTTCGAAATCATGTTTGTTTTGTGTTTGATAAAATGTGTCACTGATAACAATGTTTGTTTATTTGTAGTTGATAGTAAGAGAAAGTGCCCAAAAGAAACAGATGTCAATATAAGGCATTTGGGACTTATCTGGGGTCTTCATCAAAGGGTTTCCGACGAGCACATCAGGTCGGCTTCGTATATGCTCAATTACAAGAGCTACACAACCTCCTTCACTACTCGTCCAGTGATCAGTGAAGCAGAGCCAATACCAGCCTCTGCAAGTTCTTTGCCTGAATCTCATATTCCTTTGAGCGAAAGGATGAAGAAAAGAAGAACTCCTGCTCTGTTTGAGAAAGCTGCCTCCGGTTCTGGGGAGGTAAAAAGGATTAAGATCGATGTCCCAAAGGAGGGGACAAAGAAGACTGGTGCAGCTCCTTCAGCTTCTCCTGCTAAAGTCTCCGAGAAGGTTGCTGATAAGCCCGCAGTGGCTCCGAGCATCTCTGCTGCTCCTAGAAAGGTGATTGTGATATCACCGACCAAGGATTCATCCTTGGTTGAATCTGTAATTGTTTCTCCGAGGAGGCTGAAGAAAAGCTCCTCGGTCAATTTGGCTGACACCACTGCTCAGCCCCCAGCCGCTGGGACTGTAGTTCCCTCTTTTGTTCCTCCGAGCTCTGCCATGAGCTCGGTGAAGTCCCGGACCATTCCCGAGGTCCAGGGTAATGAAGATAATCTTTCTCGGGACATGGTTACTTCTTTGGCTGCTCGTCACCTGGCTTTAGTAAGTCTCTTTACTTTAAACTTTTCATAGTTCCCTTTGTCATTTCTTATTTCTAACTTGCTTTCTTTTTCTGTTCACAGTAGACGAGCTAATCCTGAAAAAGGATGAATCCATTAAAGCCTCATGCTCCTCATCCAGTGTGGAGGGATCTATGGAAGAGGCTATCAAATCTTTGGAAGACTCTCGCCAGCAGTATGCCACTGATAAGGCTATCTGGGAGAGAAAGCTTGCCTCTTCCGAGCAAGAAAAAGATCGAGTTGTTGATGCCTCCAAGGAGTTGAAAAAGAAAAAGGCTTCCTTGGAGAAGGCAAATAAAGATCTCGGAGAGAAGCTCAGGGCTGAAGGGGAGCTTGAGAATAAGCTCAAAGTTGCTGAGGAGAGGTTGGTCCAGCTCCAGGAAGTAACTCGGCAGAAAGAGGAAGCTGAACAAAAACTGAAAGTTGCTGATGATTTGCTGTCCGAGAAGCTTGCCTTGGAGAAGGCCAAAAGGAAATCTGCTGTGAAGAAGTCCTTCAGCTCTGGTTGGGACAAGGGGTGGGATAAGGGGTGTGCTGCCATGGCCTCTCAAGTGGACTATGGCAGTCTAAAGTATTTTAGGGACGGATGGGTTGCTGCCCTTCAGGAAATGAAGGTCGACGAGTCATCCGAGCTCTTCTAAAGACACGTCCCTGGTCCCCCTCCTACTCCGGAAGAATTAGAATAGGACGAAGCTACCTCTGAGGAGTCTTCAATGGTAGTGGGAGAACATGTCCTAACCAACCAGCCTGTTGCCGAGCAAGTCGTTTCTTCTTCCGAGCAACAGCTGGTGCTTTCCGAACAACCCACAGTTCCCTCCGAGCAACCTGCTTCTATAAGGACATTTCTGTCCATTATCAATATGTATGTCATACGCCGTTACACCGTTGAAGAAATTCAAGATCGCATCTACATCAACGGATCCGAATATAAAAGCGTCTTCAACATCATAGCCTCTGCAAGAATGAACTTGGTAAAATTTTGTTTTTACGTTCCTTAAAGTTCATATTTAGTATTGGGAAATTTTTATAAAATGTTTTTTATAAAAATAAGAAGTAAGTTTTTTCAAGCAAAATGAGGTTTTTTAAAGTTTTTATTTTTCTGGGAAAATCGGACCGGTCCGCCCTCTACCCGGACCGATCCGCCTTGCTCAAGGTACAGTAGTCCCCGGATCGAATGCAAACCGATGAAGCAGAAATATCCGAACCGATCCGACCTCATCCGGACCGATCCGCCTCTTAATAAAAGAACTGATCCGGTCAAATCGGACCGATCCGCCACCAAGCCGGACCGATCCGACTGGGATAAATTCGGCCAGATCTGTTAGAGATTTTTTAGGCTCAATGTTTTCCTATTTAAAACCCACTACGGGAAGTGGTTTTCCAAGACTTTTCAAGACGATTTTCAGAGTCCTAAATACTCTAAGTCTTCAGCTTTTTGAGTCCCAAGACCTTTTTTGATTCACACCAAAAATCCCAATTACTTTTGTGAATCTTTTGGAACCCTAGAACACAAGCTTTGCTACTGTTCATCTTTGTGGAGAGATCTTTGCAACCGAGGGCTGCGTGTCATTACTAAGGGAGTCTCTACAAAGTGTTATGACTGCGTGTCATTGAGGAGAGATGCGGTTCTACCTTTGTTGTTTGGGCTGCGTGTCCTTGGAGGGTGCTGTGTGTATTCTCTTGCTGAGTTCAAGACTGCGTGTCTTTGTGGGTTGGCTGCGCATTGATCCATTGTAGATTTCTCTATGTAATTGTAAGTTGCGGCTTGTATATTCATAGTGAAATAAAGGTTTTACCCGAAATGGGTTTTTTCCTGAATTCTGTGTCTCAGCATAAGTTTTTGTGTCACATGCTTTATTAATTTATGGGTTGACACTTGCACTTTAGATGCATGATTAGGGGCTGAAATTAAATAAGTGTGCTATATTAGAAAGTTGCGAAGTTAATCAATTATCACACGTAATTCTCGCGTTCTCAAATTGGTATCAGAGAAGGTTGCGCAAATTTATCGCGTATTCCTATTTTCCGCAAAATCGTGTGATATTGATTTTTTTTAAAAAAAAAATCAGTTTTGTGAAAATTCGCAATTATTCCTATGGAGCACTTATATAATCAGATGCCTATTTTTGACGGGTCTAATTATGCCTACTGGAAAGCTCGTATGAAATCGATTTTAAAATCTATTGACGAGCGTGTTTGGTTGCTTTGCGAAAATGGTTGGACTCCTCCCACGGTCACTGTTAATAACATCACCACTTTAAAACCCGTGTCAGCCTGGACTGAAGATGATTATAAATTGTCCAATTTTAATTCCCGTGGTCTGAGTGCTATTTCTGGAGCTGTCTCACCTGATGAGTTTCGCCGAATTATGACGTGCACCACGTCTAAAGATGCTTGGGATGTTTTGAAATTGACACATGAAGGTACGAACGCGGTTAAAGAGTCAAAATTACAAAATTTGGCCACCCAATTTGAGACTATCACCATGTCTGAGTCCGAATGCTTTGATGATTTTTATGCACGATTGTCGGACATTGTTAACACATGTTTTAATTTGGGTGAAGTGATTGATAACACGCGTGTCGTTAAAAAGATTTTGAGATCTCTCCCAAAACACTTTATTCCTAAAGTCACTGTTTTGAACTCTTTGGGAAATTTGAAATCACTTAAGTTGGAAGAACTTGTAGGAGATCTTCAAACCTATGAGATTGACATGTTTCCCAAAACCATTAAGGCTCAGGATAAAGGCATTGCTTTAAAGACTCATTTTAAGAAAAATAAAGAAACAGTTTGTGAGTCCGATTCTGAGGGAGATTTTGATTTTAATGATATGGCCTTGTTTGCAAAAAATTTTAAAAAATTTCTCAACATGAACAAAAATAATTCTTCCAATAAAAGGAATTTTTTTGAGAAAAATAAAAAGAAAGGAAAGGCCAAAGAAAGTGGTGAGAGGGAAAAAGAGAATAAATCCGATGAGGAGTGTGAGGAAGATTTTGAGAACGTCACTTGTTTTGAATGTGGGGGTAAGGGACATAAGTCGTTTGAGTGTCCTACGTGGCTTAGAAAGAAAGGAAAGAAAGTAGCTATGCCCGCCACACTTAGTGATAGTAGTGAAGGTGAGGGTGATGAGACTAGTGGTGAGAAGTTTGTAGCTTTTTCTAGTCGTGTGAGCACACCCACCTTGTCCCACAATAGTGCACACGAAAGTGATAGTGATGGTTTGAGCGCTTCAAGTGAGGGAGAAAGTGAGAGTGAAAGTGGAGATGAAAGTGAGCTCCAAAAAGCTTTTAGAGAGTTGTACACCGAGACCTTGAAAACAAAAAGGTATAATAGGGATTTAGGTCGTCGGGTTTTAGATTTGGAGAAAGAGAAGGAAGTTTTGAGAAAGGAGAAGTGTGATTTGGCCGACACGTTGTCTAGTCTGACGACACGTGTATCCCAACTCGAGAGTGATCTCGAACGTTCCAGGGTGGTCAAAGTCAAGTTTGAGAACGCACCTAAGAAGGTTGAAATGGTGGTTCTTAAGGGTAAAGGTGAGAAGTTAGGAATAAGTCATGACGGTGCTTCTTCTTCCCAATTAGCACCCGAGCCGGTTCCCACTTTAGTGACAGTTTCACATGTGTCTCACCCTAACCCACCTAGGCGTCCCATTCCTATTAGGAAAGTGCGTCCTAGAGTTTTTGAGAGAGGTGTTCCTAGGCCTATTTATGTTTGCTCACATTGCAAGAGGAGAGGACACCTTAGGGAATTTTGCTTTAAGTTGGGGTATGTGTCACGTTTTGCTTCTACACGTGTTTCTGGCACACATGCACCCACACATGATACTTTACATGCTCCCGGAGACCACATGAGAGAGTTTGCACATTTAGGTGAGCAAGTTAAGTTTTTAGTCAAATCTTCACAAGAATTGATGGAGGTTTTTCATAAGTTGTCACCACCTTTGGAAAACCCCTCTGTACCTAATGATTGAGGTTTGACTTGTTTACTAGCATAGGGTGATTTGCATGATGTCATTGTTTGCCTATTGGTAGTATGTATCATTTTTGTATATATTTTTGTTTTGAAAAAATTTTGAAAAATACAAAAAGATTTTATTTTGACAAATTTTTTTTTTGAAAAATCCAAAAAGATTTTTTGTATTTTGTTTGCACCGTTTATGGATGAACACTTAGGATGATCGAGTCACAACATCATTCCATTATTTTCATGTGACTATTTGATAGTGTTTTGAGACAATAGGTCAATTCATCCATGTGCTTTAAAATGTTTGGAGCCATTAAGATGTAATTTAGTGTTACTTCCTACATGTTTGACTCATGTTTCCTTTATTGCACACATGCACGGATTTGTTTGATTATTGTGCTTGTCTTATCACATGTTGGTTGGGTGTTTTCACTTCAATCCTGTCCTTAAAATGAACCAAGCACGATAAATTTTGATAAGGAAATTGTGCATATAAAAATCGTTTTGTGAGTTTGTGTGCTTTGTTTGATAACGGGGAGGGGCTGCGAAAGGTAATTATCTATCCTTTGCGCAAAAGCCACCGTTAAAAAGGACCTAAAAAATTGAGAAATTTTATTATCCGAGGTCCAAAGAGGTTAAAAGAGCCCGAAAAAATTTAAAGGCAATAAAAAGAAGTTCATGCCAATTATGGGCCATTTAGGTTTTTGCACCAATTCTCCGATGTTTGAGAATTTAGATTACCTCTAAAAGAAAATATATATGAGGGAGTTTGGTTGGAGAATTAAAACGGGTTTGCACGTCCTTGAAATTCTTGAAAATGCACTATATAGTTTTGGACGTTATTGGTGTGGAAATCATTTGACTTTGATTTGTTGATTTGCATAAGACGATGTCATCTAAATTCAACAAACTTTTAAACCTAAGGATACCTTTGATGTTCATTCGTTAGGAGTACACGTATGCATCGTGCACATATGATTGATTGAGTTGAGTTACCTATCGAATGTGTTCACACCCATTCATTCCGTTTCCATGACTTGGTTGTTTGAGTCTAAATCCATGGTGTGATTTTTGTATCATATTTGTTCATATTGGTATCCTATCTTTGTATGAAAAATTTGAAAAATCAAAAATAGTTTGTGTATTTTTTGTATACCGTGACACCCCGATTTTGCTTTTTTGATTCATTCTTCCTATTTGTCTATTTGGGGACATCATAACAAGGGGGAGAAAGAATTATCATATTATGGGGGAGAGTTTGAATTTTGGGGGAGTTTTTGAGATGTAACTTATGTTTTTATCATATATTGGTATCCATGTTTATCTCTTTCAAACTCGATATGTCACGTGGTATTTTCTTTGTCTCATGTGTGTAGGTATGAAGATTGCAGATCAATATGTTGCACACCTTGATGAGAAAAGCTTTGAGATTTGATGATTGTTGAAGATTGAAGAACAAACGATGAAGATTTAAACATTTGTATCTTTCCATCTTTAGGGTTCATGGGAGGGTAGATTTGTATAGGTCATTAGTTGATAATTCGGATATTTTTTTATGTATGTACCGACATAGACATAGGGGGAGATTTGTAAGGACATTTTTGTTCATTATCAATATGTATGTCATACGCCGTTACACCGTTGAAGAAATTCAAGATCGCATCTACATCAACGGATCCGAATATCAAAGCGTCTTCAACATCATAGCCTCTGTAAGAATGAACTTGGTAAAATTTTGTTTTTACGTTCCTTAAAGTTCATATTTAGTATTGGGAAATTTTTATAAAATGTTTTTTATAAAAATAAGAAGTAAGTTTTTTCAAGCAAAATGAGGTTTTTTAAAGTTTTTATTTTTCTGGGAAAATCGGACCGGTCCGCCCTCTACCCGGACCGATCCGCCTTGCTCAAGGTCCAGTAGTCCCCGGATCGAATGCAAACCGATGAAGCAGAAATATCCGAACCGATCCGACCTCATCCGGACCGATCCGCCTCTTAATAAAAGAACCGATCCGGTCAAATCGGACCGATCCGCCACCAAGCCGGACCGATCCGACTGGGATAAATTCGGCCAGATCTGTTGGAGATTTTTTAGGCTCAAAGTTTTACTATTTAAAACCCACTACGGGAAGTGGTTTTCCAAGACTTTTCAAGACGATTTTTAGAGTCCTAAATACTCTAAGTCTTCACCTTTTTGAGTCCCAAGACCTTTTTTGATTCACACCAAAAATCCCAATTACTTTTGTGAATCTTTTGGAACCCTAGAACACAAGCTTTGCTACAGTTCATCTTTGTGGAGAGATCTTTGCAACCGAGGGCTGTGTGTCATTGCTAAGGGAGTCTCTACAAAGTGTTATGACTGCGTGTCATTGAGGAGAGCTGCGGTTCTACCTTTGTTGTTTGGGCTGCGTGTCCTTGGAGGGTGCTGTGTGTATTCTCTTGCTGAGTTCAAGACTGCGTGTCTTTGTGGGTTGGCTGCGCGTTGATCCATTGCAGATTTCTCTATGTAATTGTAAGTTGCGGCTTGTATATTCATAGTGAAATAAAGGTTTTACCCGAAAGGGGTTTTTTCCTGAATTCTGTGTCTCAGCATAAGTTTTTCTGTCACATGCTTTATTAATTTATGGGTTGACACTTGCACTTTAGATGCATGATTAGGGGCTGAAATTAAATAAGTGTGCTATATTAGAAAGTTGCGAAGTTAATCAATTATCACACGTAATTCTCGCGTTCTCAGCTTCCTCCTCCCAACCTTCCGAGAAGGTTTTGGGAGATAAGGAAAAGGTGTAATGTTGTTCGGGTTTACCTTTCTTTTTTTCTTTCTTGTCAAATGTAACCCAAAATTTATAAGTCCAAATTTCATGATCTAATAAAACTTGAGTTATTTCTTCCATACGGTTGTCTCTTTTCTATTTGTACTCTGTCTTGATCTTATTTTTTATGATTGTCTTTTCTTTCTCTGCTAGTTTCTGGCTAGGATTCATCTGCTATCTGCCAATGATACAAAGCTGATGCGACAATTTAATGAATATTATAAGGTTGGTCACACAGACCTGAGTGCATCAGAAGTTGCTGACATCCTTGGTCATGATGCTTCAGAACAGGCAGTTGAAGCATGTCAGTACTTGAAGTGTCTGCTTGATCGAGCGGTAGCCAATAATGTGGCCTACTATGAAATGATAGAGGATCTCCAGTATACCCTCGAAGACCTTCAGAATCAGTACAAGGAATCAACTGCCTTGTTGAATGAGGGGTATGAGAAGAAGTATCAACAGCTTTCTGCCGAGAAGGGCTACGAGAAGCTCTTTGCTGGGTACGATGTCAGGGAGAGAACCCTAAGGGGTGAATTTGAAGAATGTGGACAGATTGCCGAGCTATTGGAGCGAGAAAATAACAATTTTCAGAAAGAACTAGCACAGTTGAAGTCTGCAGCCTCTTCTTCAACAACCCTAATCCCAGTGACTGACAAGGGATTTTCATTCTTAGAAGTTGAGAATGCTAAATTAAGGGAAGAATTGGATACCTTGAGGAGGTCAGGCCCTTCCACATCTCCTCGGGGATGAGGAAGAGCTCCTCGGGGACGAGGAAGAGCAGTTCGAGTTCTTATCGAGGAACAGAGGACAACATCTGCCTTAGAGAACCAGGCCTTCCAACTAAAGGCGAAGAACCAGGCGTTATCTGATATGTCAAAGAAAATTCGAGACCTTGAAAAATAGCTCTCTGCAAAGAAATCAGCGCTGGAGAATAATGAGCTTTTTGTCAAGAGTCTCCACGAGAAGCTTGAAAGGCTAACATATCAATTCCACAAACAGCCCAGGGAGTTCTGGATGGCTGGATACAACGAAGCACTATTCCACTTGGATGATCGTATCCAGAATGCCAATAATGAGGGCTTCAAACAAGGCTGGTTGAATGCCTTAGGCGTGCTGAAGCTCAAACAAGGACACTATCTGTGGGACTACTATGATCCTGGGTTGCTCGACTTGCCTGTGCCACCATACAATTTGGACATGGAATGGATCCCAGCTCGTGCCATTCCTCGGAGCTTAATTGCAAAATACCTTGGTGACTACAATTTACATTCTCAATTTGAGGTATCTCGTCCCGAGCATCTTCTAGATCAACCTTCTGTGATGAACGTCAGGATGCTGAAGGATTTGAACTTCATCAATTCTCCTCAGTCTTTAAATGATCCGCTGCTGGCGAGGAACCTGTATCCAAAGCTGAGGGGAAAAGACCAATAGAATAGGAATTTTTAATGTAACAGTTAGTATACATATCAATGTAATTTTCATTTTATTATCAATGTAACTTGTAATTTATTTCGAATTTAATGAAAGACTTTCATTATTGCTTGCAAATATTAATTGCTATTGTCTTGTAAATATCAAACACTTTACATTTATGCATATCTGTTAAGAAGATAATAATAGTGTTGTTCATCGACCAACTTAGTAGAAAAGTTACAAGTATCAGTAATGTTGCTCGATCACTTACTAATAAAGTAATGAGTATAAAAATGTTTAAAATTTTTCCAACCAACCAAGGTTGTTAAATTGTGCTCGTCGACCAATTATAGATAGTGAGAGTTTATCCCCGACTAACCATACTTGGTAAATTTTTGTCTTTTTCATAAAATGTGTCTGACCAATCAAGGTCAATAAATTCTCCTCATCGACCAATTGTAGTTAATGGGTTTTTATCCCCGACTAACCATACTTGGTACAGTTTGGAATATTTTCTCCTCGTCGACCAACTATGTTGGTACAGTTTGGAATATTTTCTCCTCGTCGACCAACTATGTTGGTACAGTTTGGAATATTTCATTTCCTAGCCAAACAGGTTGGCATTTTTAGGAATATTTCTCCTCGTCGACCAACTATGTTGGTACAGTTTGGAATATTTTCTCCTCATCGACCAACTAAGTTGGTACAGTTTGGAATATTTTCTCCTCGTCGACCAACTATGTTGGTACAGTTTGGAATTTTTTCTCCTCGTCGACCAACTACAGTTAGTGGGTTTTTATCCCCAACCAACCATACTTGGTACAGTTTGGAATTTTTCGTTGTGTAGTCTGCCGAGCTTTGCCAAGTGTGCATAGCACTAGTATTCCCCGAAAAATTTTCAATAAACAGAGAGACTTGCAAAATATTTTCATTTTATTCATACTGATGGAAACTGCGTTACATAAACATCACTGATAATACTTGCGCAGGTGCTCTGCATTCCACGAATTCTTAAACTCCTCGCCTTCTAGAGTTGCTATTCGGTAAGTTCCTGGTCGAACAACTTCTGTAACTCGGTATGGTCCATGCCAGTTTGCCTCCAGTTTGTTATGCTTTTGAATTACTCTTCAGCACATAGTCTCCTTCTTTCAGGTCGCACTTCTTCACCCTCTTGTTGTAGAACAAAGTTGTTCACTGCTGGTAAGCAGCATTTCTAATGGATGCTTCTTCTCTGACTTCCTCGAGCATGTCTAAATCCAGTCTTCTCATTAAGTCACTGACAGGGGAATTGAAATTCAGTACCCTGTGTGTTGGGAGGCCCAACTCGGCAGGTATGACAGCTTCACTTCCAAACGTCAGCATGTATGGTGATTCTCCAGTTACTACTTGGGGAGTAGTTCGGTAAGCCCAGAGTACTGATTATAACTCGTTGATCCAATTTGCTTTCGCATCATCCAATCTTTTCTTCAAACCGTTCAGCATCGTTCTGTTTGTCACTTCAGTTTGTCCATTGCTTTGAGGATGGCCTGGTGCTGAGTGGACCTTCAAAATGTTTGACTGATGATAATAGGCGACAAACTCCTCGTTATCAAATTGTGTTCCATGGTCTGTGATGAAGGAATGAGGGAGACCATATCGGCAAATGATGTTCTTCCAAAAAATTGGTAAACCTTCTCGTATGTCATGTCAATGAGTGGCTCAGCTTCTACCCACTTAGTAAAATAATCCACCACGATGACAAGGTACTTGAACCTTCCTCGGGTTGTTGGCAGTGGTCCAACCAGGTCAATTCCCCACATGGCAAATGGCCAAGGGGAAGTTATGGGTGACAACAATGCTTGTGGAGTTCTTCGGATGGAAGAGAAACGCTGGGACTTGTCACATTTCTTGGCATAAGCTATACAATCAGCCCTCATCGTCGGCCAGTAGTATCCCTGCGTCATCACCCTTTGCAAAAGCGTCCGACCTGCTACATGTGCTCCAAAAGACCCTTCGTGGATCTCTTCAATTAATTCCTTCACCTCGGAAGGATGTACACATCTCTGCAAACCTGCCATTATTCCTCGTCTATATAAAACACCATTAGTTAGTACATACCGAGCAGCTTTAAACTTCAATTTCTTGGCTGTGAGTTTGCCAATTGGCAATTCTCCCTCCTCGATATACGCCCTGATGGGATCCATCCAAGACGGACCTAAATCAAGGGTGATAAAGTTCATCGTCAGATCATCATCTATACTCCGACCAGCCAACATTTCAATTGGGATTGTTCATCGTAACTCGGTGCGAGTGGCTGACGCTAGTCGAGCTAGGGCGTCTGCTCTCGCATTCTCCATTCTTGGTATTCTGACCAGCTGAATAGCGGCAAATTCTGATACCAGCTCCTTTGCCTTTTCATGATATCTGATCATTAATTCTCATCTAACTGCATATACTCCCATCATTTGGTTTACAATCAGTTGAGAGTCACTGAAGATCATAACTTGTTGCGCTTCCATAACTTTTGCCAAATTAATCCCTGCAATCATGGCCTCATATTCAGCCTCATTGTTGGAAGCTTTGAATTGGAAACGCAAGGCGTATTCTATGTCGACCTCGTCCGGAGTGCTCAAAACTATCCTCGCGCCACATCCTGTATTGCAAGATGAGCCATCTACATATAGCCTCCATATAGGTAACTCGTCTTCAAATTTCTGATCAGTTAGAGTTCCTCGGTGAAATATTTGCTACTTCTTTTCATGCTCCCCGAATTTTTCTTGCTCCTCGTCGATCATCTTTTCTTGCCCTTTTACCAACCGAGGTTGGTCTGAGATCGAATTTAATGATCCTGTAACATCCACTTGCCCTTTAACCAACCAGAGTTGGTCTGAACCAGTGTTTGTTGATCCTGTAACATCCACAGGTTGATCAGTGAGCAACTTTTTCTCCTCGTCTAGATTCCTCCCAACTATCTCTGCATCACATCTTGTAACATCCACACGCCCTTTTACCAATCGTAATTGGTATGGGATTGTGTTTGTTGATCCTGTAACATCCGTAGGTTGATCAACGAGAAATTTTTGCTCCTCGGGGGTATCAGGATAGGTGAACTCTGCTATGAAATATGCTACAGCCTGCCCTTTTAGTGATGATCGGGGTTCATAAATTATATTATATTCGCCAAGCTCTATTGCCCAGTACATCAATCTCCCTGATTTTTTCGGCTTGTGAAGGGCTTGTCTCAATGGCACATCAGTATATACTACTATCGTATGAGCTTGGAAGTATGGCCTCATTCTCCTACTCGCCTCAATCAACGCCAGTGCCAATTTCTCCAGCCTTGGATATATGATCTCTGCTCCTCGGAAGGCCTTACTTGTGTAGTAAATTGGCTTTTGTACTCCATTCTCCACTCTGATCAACGCCGAGCTAACTGCATTCTCGGACACTGCAAGGTATAAGTACAATTGTTCTCCCATCACTGGCCTGGACAACAATGGGGGTGCTCCCAAGTATTTCTTCAAGTCTTGAAAAGCATTCTCGCATCCATCATTCCATTCAAAAGTCTTTCTGAGTGTCTTGAAGAATGGGAGACATCTATCAGTTGCTCGTGACACAAATCTGTTGAGTGCCGCTACTCGTCCTGTGACACTCTGTACTTCCTTCTTCGTTGTTGGAGATCGCATCCCTAATAGAGCTTTGATCTTTTTAGGATTTGCTTCAATGCCTCGTTGATTGACAATGTACCCCAGAAACATGCCTTCTCGTACTCCAAAGATTCACTTCGTCGGGTTCAGCTTCATTTGATATTTATCTAGTTGATCAAAAGTCTGGCTTAAGTCAACTAGATGATTGGAAGCTTTCTTGATTTTTGTCAGCATATCGTCAACATAGAATTCCATGTTGTCACTGATTTGTTCATCAAAGACCTTGTTCATCAGCCTCTGATATGTCGCACCTGCATTTTTCAAACCAAAAGGCATAACATTATAACAATAAGTTACCCTAGGGGTAATAAAAGAAGTACTTTCCCTGTCCTCAGGTTTCATTTTAATTTGATTGTAGCTAGAATAAGCATCCATGAAGCTCAGCAACTCGTGTCCCGAGGTAGCATCAACCATTTGATCAATTCGGGGCAATGGAAAGTGATCCTTTGGGCATGCTTTGTTGAGGTTGGTGAAGTCAACACACATCCTCCACTTGTTGTTTTTCTTCTTTACCATCACCACATTAGCTAACCAATTTGGATATTTAACATCTTCAATGAAACAAGCTTTTTGGAGCTTCTCGACTTCCTCCTGTATAGCTTGATTCTTCTCGGGACTGAATACTCTTCTTCTTTGCTTCACAGGCTTGATCTCCTTATTCACATTGAGCTCGTGACATAAGAAGTTTGGGTCTATCCCAGGCATATCTTCATGACTCCACGCAAAAGTTTGTCTTCTGCTTCTGAGGAAAGTTATCAATTCCTGTTTTAGTGAGGTTTCCAATGATGAACCTATTTGAGTAGTTCGCTCAGGGTGTTCGTCGTCCAGAATGATATTTTCAGTAGCTTCTACCACTTGACCTTTCACGAGTTGCGACTCATCTCGAGGATCCAAGGTTTCAATTTCTGCACCTTCCTCCACTTGATAAGTAGTTGTCTTTTTCTTTGATTCTTCCAGTTCTTCTTGCTCGGCGGATGAATAATAGCATTCCCGAGCTACTTTCTGATCACCTTTCACAACTCCTACTCCAAAGTTTGTTGGAAATTATAGGCACTGATGCACTGTAGATGGCACAGCCTCGAATTTCTTCAATCCTACTCTTCCCATGATAATATTGTACGATGATTGGACATTCTTATCCATCACGAAGAAATGTATTCTTTCTGTCCGACAAGCAGGCCATGTACCAATGAATATATCCAACTTGATCGTCCCAAGTGGAAATACTTTCTCACCAGCAAAACCGATGAGGGGTCTTTGGTAAGGCTCCAGTTGAGATAGCTTTAGATTCAAACTATCAAAACACGAGTAGAACATGATGTCTGTCGAGCTACCGTTATCGACCAGCACTCTTGAAATCATGACTTCCTTCAATCTCATTTTGATCACCAGCGGGTCATCATGAGGATATAAAACACCTGCAAGGTCATTTTTTGAAAATCCGATAACCAGTTTCTCCTTGTTCACCTTTCTCGGGCGATCTTCCTCAGCTAAATTTATTCGCTGAATATACGAAAAAGCTTGAGCCTCTCCGAGGTAAGCTTTTCTTTCTACAGTAAGGTCTCCTCCTCCTGCATCTCCTCCTGCAATAACATTACAATCAAATGACCCAAAGCGTATTGAAAATACCTCTCGTTCTGGCTGCCTTGGTTGCTTGGGAAGATCGGGGTCATCATCTGGATCATCTTCACGGTTTCTCTTCTTTTTCTCCTCTGCTCGACGAGGAGATCTAGACCTCTCTCTAGTTCGGTCGTTGTTTCTTCTTTCGCCTCCCCGATCAACATGCTTTGCTAGCTTTCCTCGTCGGATGAGTGTTTCAATCTCGTTCTGAAGAGCTATGCAATTTTTTGTCATATGGCCATGATCCTTATGGAACTCGCAATATTTCTCTCTATTCCTCGTGTCAGGGTCTGACTTCATTTTCTTTGGCCAGTTTAACTCCTCGTTGTTCTTAATTTTTTCCAGGACGTGGTTGATATTTGCCTTCAAAGGCGTGTAATTATCAAATTTCTTCAAGACCTCCCATGACGACCTACTTTTGGAATGTTTGTCACCACCATTGTTCTTATGCTCTTTATTCTTAGCTTTATCACCTTCCACCTTATTTTCTTTGGCGTCTATATTCTTCTTCGCAGACATAGCTTCCTCGTCATTCATAATCTTGGATGCTTTTCCCATCATGTCCGACATGGTTTGAGGTGGATCTTTGGCCAAAGTGTAGTACAACTTGTTCGGCAGCAGTCCACTCATCAAAGCAGTAATAGTTGTCTTCGCCTCGTAATCAATGACTTCGAGTTTCTCGTTATTAAAACGAGTTATATAATCTCTGATACTCTCACTAGCTTTTTATCTAACACTTAACAAATGTGCTACTCGCTTAACTGGCTTTGCGCCAAAGAAGAAATTCCAAATGAATAACTCGGCCAGTTGAAGAAAAGTTGAAATCTTACCCCGAGGAAGATTATTATACCATATCTGAGCAAATCCGGTAAGAGTTCCCGAGAATGCCCTGCATCTCATCTCGTCTGGGACAGCATAGATGCCGGCAGTAACTTGATATTGCTCTATATGAAGGACAGGGTCAGTTTTCCCGTCATACTTGGGAGTCACAACAGGTGCTTTAAACTTTGATGGTGTTGGAAAATCAACAATGTCCTGGACAAAAGGTGTTCCTCGAACAAAGGTTCGTTGTGGAGGGTTCTTAGCCTTAGCCATTTCCCCTAATCTATCCTCCAGTCTTTGAATAGATCCTTTCCATGCATCATTACCTTCCTCGGGCCTATTGGTTCGAGCGACTGATCGCGTTGAAGTAGCTTCCTGGGATTTATCTCGACGAGAAGCTCGTCGGTCATCGGATCCATCTTGACGAGCAGCTGGTCATGACTGGGCAGATCCTTCCCTTAAATCTGATGGTCATCGAAAGCTTCTCGACGCTGCATTAAGAGGACTTTTGTTCCTCCTAGGGCCAAATCGATAAAAAAGAGAGGCCCTACTTAATCTTTCCAATGCGCTGGCCCTTTCTGGGGAGAGGGTGACACGTTGTTCAGTATCCGTGGCTCGCACAGACGAAGTTCATCCAGGTTGATAAGAAAAATCTTGAGATTCATCATTGCGATATGAATCATTACACCTAGTACGTGAAGAAGGCGCACGGGTATTTCTTTGGAGGCTTCGTGGTCCTGAATGGGCTGATGCACCGCCATGGAGGGTTTGGATGAGTTGTCGCATTGTTTCTTGCATGACGGTCTGGCCCTGGGCCAGATTCGCCATCATTCCAGTCAGATCTGGAATAATTGGTGGAGCAGATGGATTTGGAGGGGTTCCAGCGTTTCGATTGCTGGATTCGGGAATATCAGCCATTGGTAATGGATTGTTATTGGTGAGAAAACGATATTACCAGTCATTCCCACAAACGGCGCCAATCTGTTGATGTAAAAAATTAGATCACTCTAATAATTCAATCACAGATAAATAAATGAGACAAAGAATTTTAAATTGGTTCAGCCTTTTAAGAATGGCCTACGTCCACTGTTTTGGTATTGCTGTTTGTATAGGAATTCTCGATTACAAGTTATCTCAAGAAATTACGATCTGGGGGCCCCCTTAAAATGAGGATTGTACAACGTATTTATAGCCTTGAGGCTGTCATCTGAAAGGGTGATACATTAAATGAGATATGAAAGGGTAATACATTTAATTCCCTTTAAGTGTGTGCATCTAAATGATAAGCATTTAATGAACCAGTTGAACTGTTGGTTATCCAGCTATTAATGCTTTGTTCGAGATGTAGCTCGGACCGCCTAAGTTTCCTGGTATTCAAGAGTTCCTCGGAGAGGTCAATTCCTCGGAGCGTATGAGTTCCTCGGAGAGGTCTACTCCTCGGAGGGTATGAGTTCCTAGGAGTAACATGGTTCCTCGGAGCGTGCGATCATCTCGAAAGTTCTTTTTGTTGCCATGTAGATAGCCACGTGTCTTCATATGATTGATCCAAGTCAGCAGATTAAATTTGGTATCAACAATGACAATGATGAAGTATGCCGCGAAGTAGTACATCAAATTACACGAGACATCCACTGATGAATATAATAACTTTTATAGAAGGAGATAGAATTTCTCGGAATCTAAAAACATCTGGATTATATAATAAATTTGGGTCTGGTACCTCTCAGTCTCACATATTAAAATAGTGCTAACTTCATTGTCAAACACCGAGGGATGTAGATAAACTGGATTGCCCGAATTCAGAATCATGAGTAGAGGAGGTCGACCTAGGTAGAGTTTGATTTCCTCAATTTCCCTCAAAGATTCGTCATTTCAGACCTCATTCGTTTCCTTTATCAATAACTAAAAGAAAGATTGACACTTTTAGAAGGACTTAGAGATGAAGCGGTTGAGTACTGCAAATATCCCGATAAAATTATGCATGTCCTTGATAATTTTAATTGGTTGGATGATCCTTATTGCTTAGATTTGATTGGGGTTTGCTTAGATTCACCTATGTCTGAATGAATAATCCAAGAAATTTTTGGACTGGACTCCAAAGGAGCATTTAGTTGCATTGAGCTTCATTCTATAGTACATGAGGACCTCAAACATCTTTTCCATATCTAATAGGTGATCGCCCTTTTATTTTCTTTTTACGAGCATGTCTTCTATATATATTTCCATAGTGTCACCCAGGTAATGCATAAACATCTTCATGATGAGCCTCTGGGAGGTAATCCTCATATTTTTTAGTCCAAATGGCATGACTATATAGCAGTTGAGGCCAATGGTGGCGATGAAAGAAGTCTTCTCCTCTTCAGACCTGAATAAAAGGGATTTGATTGTATCCTAAATAAGCACCTAGCAAGCTCATTCGTTCATGTATAGCTGTGGCGTCGACCAACTAGCTAATTTTTGGTAGGGAAAAGTTATCCTTGTAGATGATTTATTTAGATCGGTGAAGTCTATACGGACTCTCCACCCTCCATATATCTTTCTGACCACAACTGGGTTTCAAATCCATTTAGGTAATTGGAATTCTTTGATAAACCTTGCGTCAAGTAGTTTCCGAGTTTCCTCTCTGAATGCCTTTTCCTTTTTGGGGAAGTTCATCGTGCCTTATGTGTGAATAGTGAGGATATCGAATCTATCATGCAACAAACCAAGAAAACACATCCTAGTTCTTCTTGAGGAAAAAAATAGTTCTTCTTTTTCTTAATCAATGAGAAAACTTCTGATTAAAAAGTTCTTTTCTGGGTAAGAGTCGCTGAACATAACTTTTTATAGTTGTTATATGAACCTATTGGTAGAGGCCACCCTTGTCTCTTTTACTCATAGTCTTCCTTACTTCATATACTATTTAGGGTGGAGCCCTTTGTATTCTCCATACTTTCTTTCTTCTTCTCTTATTTAGATATAATAACAACGATAAAGCATTAACGAGAAGAATCTTAATTACCATATATCTCCATTACCCCTAATCGGTAATGCAATTGAACTTCTGATGATTGGTGGATGGTATTGCCTTCATGGTGTTAAGATATCCTCTCCCCAGAGTCACATTCTATGATGACTCAATGTCCACCACTATAAATTTTATCAATTTGGATATTCTTCCAGTTTGTACTGGGAGCATGATCTTTCCAAGGGATATTGTTATTCTTCTTGAAAAACCGACTAGAGTATGGTCTCTTCCTTCAGATCTTCCATCCCTAAGTTGATCTTATTGAAAAACTTTAAATACAAGACCTCTAAAGAAATCCCCTGGTTCACTAACAATATCCACATCACAATTGGAAATTTTGACTAGAGTTCTGAATCCATTAAGATATTCTTCGGTGAAGATGATATGCTTACCATAATCAATCTCTTCTCATCGGCAACATTTTTCGACTATGGTTGATGATCCAAGAAGTGATCTCCTTCACATAATGGACATTTCGAATCCTAGGATTAAAAAGAGTCATCCTTCTACTCACTCAGGGTCGTCCTCACATGGTTAACCAAATTTCATCAAATAACTAAGAATGTAAAAATTTACCAGAATCGGCATTCAGTCATTACAAGCCCGAACAAGTTGGTGCATATGATAACATTTCATGTGGAAAGAATATTCACACATTCCATACAACTTTTGGAAGAACAAGTTTCACTAAAGAGATGGATCATATCAATCAGTATTCTCCATATGACTTGGGGTGCACATACACCCCAAGCCACCAATAAATAGATGGTAACTTCTTACTTGTTCCATAAGTTAATTTATTGTAAATAATAACTCTTAGTGTGTCAAAACACTCTCTAGTGAGAGAAAGTACAATCTGTAACTTATAAAATACTATTGATATAGTGAGAAATGAGTTACACCAAAGTAGATGTAAGTCAGTTGGCTAAACCCCTCTAATACCTTGTGTTGATCTGATGTGTTGTACTTATTTACTGCATTTGTTGTTCATCATCATACCCATGAACTTTTTAAATAATGACCCACTAAGTTATTTTCCTTTTATTTGGATATTACATTTCGTTGTAATATTAGATTGATACCGTCCGTGAGAATCAAGTGTTAACTTATTTTTTTCAGAGGTGAACTCACTCACAATTTGATTATAGGTACAAACCTGTGTTAGCACAGATTTCAGTCTATAGTTTGAAGGTTTGAATTATGGGTTCACCCTTCTTAATCATCAACTCATTTTCTGAGTATCTTGTGAACTTCATCTTAGTTTAAGTGAAATTCTGGGTGAAAAACATTATTCACCATTCATATTTTATGGTATTTTGCAAAACAAATACCACCAATTCATCTGCAAATCTTTTTACTTGATAAATTTGGAAATTCTGGGTAAAAACATTAACCCAAACCTATAAAAATTGTGTTTATTGTTCATCCTCTTATTAAGTGATTTTAGGTTGAATTACTTGTTGAAGCACAAATCCACTAATAAAAAAATCTCATCAGAAATACCACTACTACCTCAAGGTGGAAGGCAACTTTTAAGCAGTTCACCATCGTTAGATATAACAGATCTCACCATTAGATATACAATTTTAAATTTTGGATCTTACCGAAACGTTGGTAAGAAGGCCATCAGAGGGGGTTGTAAATATTCATACTCTAGCAGTGAGGGGTAGCTAAAATCTCGTAATGGAAATACTCAATGTTTTGATGAAAGATGGAGTTATGGGTAAGGTGAATAAATGTTGAAGGATTCCATCATATCGAGTTAGGATATTAGGGGAACCCAAATGATGAAGTTCTAGAAAAATAGGAGGCAAAGGCTGAATCATAGCTAAGAAGTCAAGAATACTCTGACTAACTCGAAAATATGCCTTATGCCCCAATAACAATATTAACAACATTGGAAAATCATTCGTCTTAATAGAGGGCTAGTGCATTCGTTAGGCTTACAAAATAACCAACTTATAATAGGCTAGAGCCCAAGCACTATGACCCACCTGCTTCTCATAGACAGCATGACACGAGGAAGTATTCTAAAGAATGTTGAGGAATGTCGATCGACCCTAAGGGGTTAGACCTATGTTGGACCTCGATATCTATCTCATAATTTTACTAAGAAGAGCATAGGGTGTCGAGGAAAGAAGGTCCCAGGGATAATCATCACGAAAGATATAAACCTTGGAAAAGATCCATTTAGAGGCTGGAAAATAAGTTGGGAGATATTACAACAAGACCCATTATACATCCTAGAAATTATCAGCTACCACACTCCTCCTAACTTCAAACTTCCAGTGGTAAAGTGAAAATATAATTGGAGCAAAAATGCCACAAAAGATGTATTATTCAACTGTTGATATCTACTCAGTGACGGATGAAATGAGATATCGAACATTCTCAGGCACCCTCACAGGGGTAGCACATATGTGTTACGTAAGTTTTTTCGTCCAGAAACTAGTTAAGTGGGTAACCCACCTTTTAAATGTCTGAGAGAAGAATGTGTAAGCACTCAGAGACTTCATCTCCAAGTTTAATAAAGAGAAACATGGAGTTATTGACTACGATAAAAAGATAGCATTGACATCCCTCATCAATAGGATCTTACCTAGACGATTATATCGTGCACTTTCAAAAGATCCTCATACCAAAATGAATAAAATTACGGCAGAGGTTGAGAAGGACAAAGCAACCAAATAAACAGTTGCAACTAAGAAAAGAGAGTTCAAAGAAGACGGGTCAGGAAAGTCGTCTCGGAGTAAATACAAAGACAAAGGAGGAAATAAGTATCAGGATAAGTTCACTAGTTATACACCCATCATTGCGAAGGTTAATCACATCCTGAATGCTATTAAGGATGAGTAAGAGCTCAAATGGCTAAAAAATTCTGAAGTCCCCACCTACCAAAATAAATAAGACAAGTAATATGAATTTCGTAAGGACCATGGCCATTATACCAATGATTGTTATGCTCTTAAGGTTAACATTGAAAATCTTATCAAGAAGGGACAAGTGAACAGGTTCGTGCATCAAAAAAACCGTGTTTAGGAGAAAAAGAAGCAATAAGGGTCTCCAACAAAAGATAAAGCATAAGAAAGAAGGTAAATAGCCTAAAAATGGAGAATTAAATAGCGAATCTTTCGAGGAAGAAGTCGAGTTTCTTTAGAAGCACAAAGATCTAATAGAAAACCTAAGAATAATTTCACTTAACACATACATGATATCGAGAGGAGTCTCTGGTCGAGAAACCGAACTAATAAACATAATGTCATACGTGGGAGAAGCAAGAGCCGATGCTCAACGAATGGATATAAATCATATAATGGAAAAGGAAGAAGAAATTTACCCTTGGAAAGTGAACATTAATAACCGTTGGCTTTTATAGGTTGCATTTTAAGAACATCCTTTCCCACATGATTAGCCATTAGTCGCGAGCCTCATGGTTCACCGATATAATGTTTCTCGAATCCTTATTGATGGAATAAGCTCAACATACATGAATTTTTAGGACTGATTCAAAGGTATGAAGATGAACATAAAGAAAATCAATCCCTATCACCAACATCTCATTGGTTTTAATGGGAAGAAGGTCTTATCGCATGGTATGGTAAAGCTATATGTATGTATAGGTAAGTGGCTGACCTCTTTAATGAATAAAGTAAACTTTTTTTTCATAAACCAACATGTGATATTGACCTATAACATTATTTTTGGATGAATTTACCAAAAGAAGTATGAATTTATTCCTTCTGTCTTCCATCTGATGCTGAGTTTTCGTAATCATTTTGGAGTTAAAGAGGTAGGAGAAGATCAAGTTAAAGCAAGAGAGCGCTAATTCACATCCGCAGAATGGAGGGAAAATTATAAGCAAGAGACAACTTCATACAATATTGAGACCCTTAACCTGAGGGATGAGAAGAAATTGTTAAAATATAAGGTCACCAAGTAGGTAGAATCAGTGGTTCTTAATGAAGAGTTGCTAAAAAAAACCATGAAAATTAGCTCTTCCTTAATATCAAATATCAAATCTAAGCTATTTATGCTCTTGAAAGAGTGGAAGAACATCTTCACATGGATGTATAAGGACATGATGAGGATAAATCCTATTACTATATGTCATCATCTAGATGTTGACCCTTCAACTAAGGAAGTAAAGCAAAAGAGGAGATAGTTCGGCCAGATCGATACCAGATCATCCATCTAGATGTTGTGTTATTTGAAGAAGTCATGTATCCCTTATGATTGTCCAATGTGGTGCTCGTACAAAAGCAAAATTACAAATGGAAAATGTGTGTACTTCATCAACTTGAATAATTCATGCCCAAGGAATTATTTTACTTTGCCTTAAATAGATCAAATGGTAGATTCCATTATAGGTTATGAGATCATGATCTTCATAGATGCATAAAATGGGGATAACCAATTATCGATGAATAAGGATGATGCTGAAAAAACTTCTTTCATAACTGATAAAGGAACCTATTGTTACAAAGTAATGCCTGTGGGCCTGAAGAATGTCGATGCCACATAGTAGGGACTAGTGAAAAATAATTTTAAAAACTAGATAAGATAGACTATGGACATTTATGTCGATTATATACTAATAAAAATTATTAAAGCAAAAGATCATGTGAAAGACTTGACAAAAACCTTTTATACGATGGAAAAGCATCAAATTAAATTGAGCCAAACTAAATTAGTATTCGGAGTGAGATCTAAAAAATTACCCGACTTCGTTATAAATCATAGAGGAATATAGACTATTCGAGGGGAAATCAAGTCACTAATCAATATGAATCCTCTAAGAAGCTGAAAAGAGGATTAGAGACTTACATGGTGCATAGCGGTACTGAATATATGCATCTCTAGAGCTACTGATAAATGACTTCCATTATTATAGGTACTAAATAAGTCTTCTTACTTTACCCTTTAATGGAATAAATAATGTGAGAAAGCATTTAAATAATTGAAGGTTTATTTGGATTCAACTCCTTTACTTTCACGACCCCTTTTGGCAAAAATCTATATTTGTACTTAGTAGTCTCGTAATCAATAGAAATCTCAATAGTGATTTAACTGGTATAAGGAATTCAAAAGTTTTTATATTTAGCAAGCAAATATTTATGGGGATAGAAAGTTGATATCCCTATATAAAAAAATTAGAATTTGCACTTATTCACATTGCAAGGAAGATGTAACGATACTTATAAGATCATGCAATTGTGATTCTAACTAATCAGCCTTTTAGAAAAATCATGCATAAATCGAATAAATTATGTCGGATCATGACGCCGGTCATTGAACTGGGGGAATCTGACATAGAATACCAACCACACACTACAATCAATGTCCAAACACCTGTAGATTTTGTTACATAATTCACATCGAATGATTTAAGTTTGATCAAGGAAAGTTCTTCCTCTAAGCCAGGTCCTTCGGTTTAAGCCTTGACTCCAGCATTTGAGTCCTCTTCTCAATCTTAAGCCTCAAGCAACACAAGCTCGGACCCAAGAGAAGGAAAGGGGATTGTTAAAGACCAAGAACTAGAAATGACCTCAGAGGTAATAAAGAGGGGGATCACTGTAACACCCCAAGACTTTTGAGACTGAGAAATTAAATTTTGGGAAAATAAAATTGAATAAAATTGGAGAATTTTAAAATTTGGGAATTTAAGTCCAAAGATAGAGGACATTTTAAAGTATTCCGGATGATGATTTTGAGGGTACCATTGATCTCGGAAGGGTCGAGATAGTCAAAATGACTGTCATTGGGTTTTATTTCGGCTCCGGAATGTTTTAAAGTTATTTTGGCTCGAATTGGAGTAAACGAGTCATTTAAATTGTGTATTAACATTCAAAATTGGGATTTTGTTTTAAAGGTTTAGGAGTCTTACGGATGAAGCCATTTCTCATTTGAGAAAAAGAGAGAGAGAGCCCTAGAAGAAGAAGAAGAAGAAGAAGAAGAAGAAGAAGAAGAAGAAGAAGAAAGGAAGAGAGAGAGGAAGAAAGCTTGGGGATTTTCGGCCCAACCGCGTCATCAAGGACGATCCAACCTCTACAAATCTGAGGCAAGTGTTTAATCTTGCTAAATAGCTATTTGTGTATTTCATTTCATAATTGGTGGGTTAAAGAAATGGATTTTGGGTATAAATATCAAAACCTAGATTTTTGGGTTTAATCTTGAAATCAAAGTTTAAATTGAGATTTAATGGAATAGAAATGGTTGGGATCAACTTTGGGTTGATTAATGGGCTTAAAATCATGATTTGATGAAGGTTTGGGGGTTAGAATGAAAAATTTAGGGTTTAGAATTCGTGGGTTTTGATGAAGAAGAAGACCCCTTCAAAATTTGCAGGCCCGAATTGATTCGCCCCCTTATGCGAATCGATTCGGTTTAGGAAATTGGCAGGTCTGCATTGACCGAATCGATTCGGACCCATGCCGAATCGATTCGTCCTGAGGCAGTAGCCCAGGTCCTTAGACCCGAATCGATTCGCCTTGGAGGCCGAATCGATTCGCTAGGCCGAATCGATTCGGAATAGGATCGAATCGATTCGGAAACAGGGTATTTTGAGGTGTTTTCTCCATAGTGATTCCAAACCCTTTTTGGTGGGGTTTATTGCTTTGGGGACCTTCTCTTATGATGTGAGAGATATGTTCTTGGACACATTGAAGGAGTTTCTCACATATTAAGATTTTGGGGACTCCTTAGGGTATTTGGGAGAAATATATCCATGTACGTATTGGGGTTGCATATGGAGATTGTGGGGAAACCTCCTTGAGGTTGGAGATACCCATTTGTAGATACAGGAATAAATATGATGTGAGGTTGAGAACTCTTAGAGAGTGAGGGATATAATATCCTTAGAAATGTTTAGACTAAGGAACAATTGTTAACTCAATAGGAGTAAGGGTTCATAAGATAAATTGAACCATAGGTGGAATTGGGAACGACTAGTAATGTACTATCGACTAGAATAAGCGGTAGCATAAACTCTAGCTAGGATAGTTTACACGTAATTATGGGTATATGACCATTGAGATTCCAACACTTGAAATGAGGTTGGAATAAATTGAGGTTTTAGACTATTAAGTCATGTGTGTGCCTATGGTTAAATGGTACTAAAGGAAACTATGTACTTTGAATAATGGATGAAATGTGTAGAGATGGATTCCTACGCAAACTCTTGGGTGATAGCCCTAATGTTGAATATATATGTATAGATATATACATATGATTTTGGGAGACTATTCATTATAGGAAAAATGATCGAATATGTTTCAAGTGAGGGATTGTATTCACATATCAAGGTAAATGGTATGAGTTTGTGGTGACGGTTTGTATATTGAGGATTATGTATATTTATAGCCGATTTTATATATCTTATACATATGAACGGTAATTATTCTGTATATATAATGATACAGCGATATGTGATTATATGTTTATATATCTATATAGATATGAAAATATGGATATATTTATGTTGTGGACATATGTGGAATGGCTATTTAAACCTTATATGATGGTTTAATATTTGATCATATGATTGGATCATATGGATGTATATATTGTGCATGTGAATGATATATACTTATTTGGTTAAGCATACCCCGCTCATGCTATCATTGGGAAGTTGCGCGCGTAGAGGGTGAGCATCCTGGCTAAAAAAGCAGGGTGTGGATATTCCCCAGGTCATAGTCGTCCCGTGTGCTATTATATGATATATATATATTTATTTTTGGGATGAGACGTGGTGGGTATGTTTCATCTCAATGCCGGTTTGGAGCTATGACCGCTTCCCGGGACGTCGTTTGCGTGAGTTTACCACGAGATGGGTGTCGTTTAGTCCCACCATGGTGGCCCCAGTATTGCTACGTGAGCCGGGCACTGGGAAGATGATAGCATTGATGCAGTTTATCAGCAATATATATATATAGCTGGGTATATTGTGTGCATGGCCTTGTACATCATATGCAGTATGTACACTTGGCTATTGGATGGATGATGATGGTATGTATATATATATATGGTTGGAATAAAATACCTATATATGTATTTTTATATATCCTATAGATGAGAGGATAGGGTATTTCTATTGGGGTACATCTTGGATGATTACAGTGTACCAGATTAAGTGGGGGTTGATGTATCGTATTTGAGGAATACTTCGGTTACATCATCCCAAGGATATTATTAGAGATTTTTAGTTGTTTTCATATTTTAGTTTAGGAGTTTAGTGTAATGGTAGTATTAAATTGTATGTTTAGAATTATGAATCTCTAGGATCGACATTGCCTAGGAGTAGTGTAACGAGGTGGTTCCTTGTTTGGATTTCGCTTTGCGAGACACCTCACACACGAAACGTAGTGCAGTGTCGAGATTTGAGAGGAGTAAGTTTAATATATGGCATATCAGATCTCTGGTCATGACTTTGTCAGGACTAGTGTAACGGGGCGGTTCCTTGTTTGGATTTCGCTTTGCGAGACTCCCCACGCACGAAACGTAGTGCATTATTGAGATTAGAGAGAAGTTTTGTCAATATTTATGTGTGGCATAATGGACCTCCAGGATCGACGTTGACATGGAGTAGTGTAACGGGGTGGTTCCTTGTTTGGATTTCGCTTCGCGAGACACCCCACGCACGAAACGCAGCGCAGCGTTGAAATTGGAGAGAAGCTTTGCCAATTTTCTTTGTGCATGATATTTAGATATTAATTCTTATATTTTAGCCTATATATATATATATATATATATATATATATATATATATATATATATATATATATATATATATATATATATATATATATAGGGGTAACGTATTAAGAATTATAATTTATGAGATAAAATTGGATTACGTTAAGTCTATTGTGGCATTATTGCTGAAATCATAATCTGGTAAGATTAGAAAAAGGGTGGATTCTTGGGGCTAAATTAGGAAGGCAAACTCTCGTGGGTATAGGCTAGGCCTATGATAAGTTAGGTTGTCCTAATAAATTCCGGTTAATTTAACTAAAACTTGAGGACGCGAATAGGTGCGCGCCTTTAGATGAGAGGTGAGTTGGGGTTCCACGAGAGTGCGGTCTCACTTTAATTATGAAAAAGTGGACCGGTATTTATTATGCACGGTTAACACACTTGCTAAATATTTTTTCACATTCGGGGCTCTGACCCGTTTACTTTTCTCTCCTGCCTGTATATATATATATATATATATATATATATATATATATATATATATATATATATATATATATATATATATATTATTACAGGTATCCTACCGCATGGATGCCGGATGACCTTCTATCTAGAGTCTTGGGAGCCGTGACAGATGCGGACTGTTGCGGGATGTATCTTGTAGCCGCTTCCTACTTCATTAAAATTCTAGGTAGGATTCATGTTGTATATCGGGTTTGTACCCAAGGGATATTTATATAGATTTTCATATTTATTCCATTCCAGTTATATGTATTTGCTATGACCCGACAGCTTATTCGGGTTTATCTCCTTGTGGTATATTCAGTTGTATTTATTTATTTCATTTTATTCTAGCATTTCATTTATTATCGTTCTCTCATATATCTTTTATTCATTTATTAGTAGTGTTATAGTGTTGGTTTGTTGTATGTTGCATGTTTTAATTTATTTTAACATCCCGCTTATATGATATCGGGTAGTTAGTCCCGTATTATATAGTACCGACAGTTGATGTTGACACTGGACCATCTGGAATTCCTGATTTACTGTAGTATAGGGCTGGCCACCCGTTATTATTTTAAGCGGGGTGTTACAATCACAAACCATTTTGTGTAGAAATTTTGATCTAAAACTTGTATGTGGATGATTCCTTGTGTGTAACAGGAAGTGGATCGGGAGTTATACTCTCGATTATAGATGATTCAAAAATTGAGTATGCCTTGAGATTTAATTTCTCGACCTCCAATAATGAAGCAGAGTATGAAGCATTGATAGCTGAATTCAACCTTGCTTTGTCAATAATAGTAAAGAAAATTCAAGCACCTAGTGATTAGAAACTTATGGTAAGACAGATATCAGGGGACTATAATGCCAAAGAAGAGGAAACGATTAAGCATCTAGACAAAATGAAGACACTCATATCAATGGTTATGAAAGTTAAGATGCATAGAGTCCCCAAAATATAAAATCATAGAGATGACGAATTAGTAAGGTTAGATTTAGGTACAAAAAGATCTTGGAAGGGTGGTGCCAATAAAAGTACTGGACAAACCCATCATTGAGAGAGAAGATCCAGAGGTTGAAGTATTCAATCTGAACCTTGGCCCTTCCTTAATGGATTTAATCATGCTATGAAGTAAATAAGGAGTCAAGGGAGATTAGATGCAGAGAAAAAAAGTTTGATACATTCGGGGACATGGAATATAAGTGGATTTCTTCTTCCCCTATTGAGGTGCGTTTATCCATTGGAGGTGGATTACATTCTGGAGTATGTGCAAAAAGGGTCGTTCATAAGTCACATAGAAGCGTTTGCTCGCCAAAAGGATTATTATCCGGTGGTACGAATGGTCGAACTTACCTAAAAATGCACACGTCTTATAAATAAATATGATTTCTCTCAAAGACATACGAACATAAGTCTTCAACCTTATCAACCGTTCGTGCCCATCATAGCATCATGGACTTTTTTTTAGTATTATCATCCCTCTCACCCCAGCACCAAGATGATTTATGTATCTTATTATGATATTTAATTACTTCACAAGATGGGTAGAGGCTCAACCTTTGATTGAGATCACTAGCACATAATTACTTCCAATTTATGTGGAGAGACATAATGTGAAGATACAAGATTCCTTATTCATTCATCACCAATCATAGGTAACAACTTGAGAATAATGCATTGGAAGCCTACGACAAAAAATATGTGATTAAGCACTTTTTTTATCTCCTTCTCATACCCAAACCAATGGTCAGACCAAAGTCATAAACTAAACTTTTCTTCGAGGCTTCAAAGCATGGCATGAAGAAACAAAGGGGATATGGATGTACTGTGTGCTGTGAGCATATGAGAAGAAACCTGGGATCCTAATGGGGGAAACCCTATTTATGTTAGCATATAGGTTTGAGGATGTTGTGTCAACTGAAATAGCCTCCCAACCCACATAGTTCAACACCTTAATGAGCAGAACAATGACAAAGAGAGATGCTTATATCGAGATATGATTAAAGAAGTTTGAGAATATGAAAAATGCAGCGAGAAACATATTAACAAAGAGCTGTTAGATACTACAATAAAAAGGTTAAAATATAGCCATTAAGGTTAGGTGATTATATCCTTAAGAAAGTAATTTAGAAGGAGAAAAATCTCCACCCCAACTGGAATGACCCTTATAAAATTATCGAAGAAGTTGTTATAAGGACTTATTAGCTTAAAAACCTTGAGGTTGAACCCTTTTCCAGTCTCTAGAATGTAGGGCATCTAAATAAGTATTACCATTAGGATTATAAAGAGGGCATGCAAATAAGAGCTTCTTACGTGATGTTAATGTTCCCTATGCGGATGAGTATAAATACAAGCTTTCTTCGTATCCTTCTTGATTAATTTGTTATATATATACTTCTCATATTAAACATTGTTTATGGAATAAAAAAGGAATTCTTTGGGATCTAAACTCAAAGGTATTACTCAGACTATGGCATAAATAAAAGTTGACTCTTGAAAATGATGAAAAACATGTGAAAGCTTGGGATAACTTTAGGATTAAACTATGAGGGTAAATAAGCTTCAATCTAAAAAGATTGAAGCCGAGACCCATAAATACCATATACAACTTGATAAGTCTTGGTCAATATCGTTAGCAGTAAAAATATTTTATAACGAAAAGGTCGGAATAAATGTCCCTATTAAAAGTTAGAAATCATAACTTAAAAAGTGATGAGACAAAGCTCAAATATTTTTTTTAAAAACTCAGTTACCATATCATGAATGTAGAACTTAGATCCAATCTAGGATAAACATAAGAGGGAGAATGATAATTAGGTTGGGAAATTATATACAAATTATTTCAAGGATAAGTATTTACTACTTGTTTGTCTAATTTAGGAGAAATTTGTTTGAGAACGTTCTAATTAGAAAAATTAATAACAATGACACCTTCGTCCTAATGCAAAACTTAGGTATGGCCTAGAACAATCATAATATGGAAGAATATAATTCGAGTTTTACTTGGAGAAAATTAAGAATTGGTTTGGCCAATTTCCATAAAAAAACGTTTAAGGACAAATTAGAATTTAACTAGTTTGTTAGGATAATTGTAAAGGAATTGGTTAGAAAAAAATTTGAGGCAATAAATCCCTAATCACTACATAAGGATCATAGTGACAAGGTTCGACCTCAAACATATAAATGTATATGAGTAATAGGGTTATGCATATGGGGAATAGATATAGGGAAACCTGCAAACATAACATGCTTATCCAAAATACTCATAAAAGAACCACAAATTGCAATATCAAAAACCTTTAGAATAACATAAATAAAACTCCTAAGAATGGGATAAATGTTAAGGGAAACGCACTATATATTCAAAAAATATATTCATCAAAAGGCCACACAGGTACGGAACCGTGTTCAACAAAAACAGAAAATGACATCTAAGATACCCCGTCCTCAGGGGTACCATCATTTTGAGTGAGATAAGCTACAGTGGTGCAATCACCCTCAGGGGTGTTATCAACAGGACTCTCGGCTATAATATTTGCATTGGCCTCAACTATTGCTTGCTTGTATTCTTGTGCATCGAACCCCAAAGAGATGGCCTTCCCCATTTCATCACTTGATAACCATGTGCCAACCTCTTCAACAACATTGGAGTACTCTTGATTGAATCTCTCCTTAATTTATTCATAATCTAGGCATATACAATACAAGCCTAGGCTCTGAAATTTTACGAAGTCATGGTATTCAAAAATAGCTTCTTCCTTGGACTTCTTCATATTAGTAGCAATGACATCATTCATCTTTTTCTCAAGATCAAACTCATCCATATGAAGAGAAAGCCTAGACTCGTCCTTCTCCTTAGCCATATTTGAGATCTCAACTCTCTTCTTTTTATACTCAATGAGCTTATTATTTATTTTGCCACCAAGGGATTCATACTTTCCTTTATAGTCATCTAGGGTTTTCTAATTGTGGCAGGGAATCATTATTCTTCCTCGTTCCCTATTAGATATCTACCATATGCATAAGGCCCCATGAATAAAAAATAGACAAAAAATATAATGGATAAGGAAAACTTGAAAGATGAAGAATTAACAAGTCAAGGAAAGGGAGCTAACCTGGAAAACTTTATTTATATCAAGTCTAACAGCTTACCTCCAGTCAAGATTAAAATACCCTTTGTCATAATCGGATAAGTTCTAAACCAAGGGCCTTGGGATCACTTTAAAGAATTTTACGAAGATCCCTGAACAAGTGGAGCTTTTTTTGCATCACAGTCTGGGTCAGACTAATGATACCCCCAGTCTTATGATAAGGATCAAATTCCTTCCTAGACTTCTTAGGAGGTTTTTTAGTTGTAACATTATCCCCCTTCCTTTTAGAGGGTGCCTTAACCTTCGGCTCGCTGAGCCCTCCTTCAGCGGTAATCATGTCGTCTATCATGAACTTAGGATTAATCATTTGCCAATCTTCAGTAGATAGATCAACGGTTTTGAATATGAAAATTATGAACCATAGTTGAGTAGTTTTCTTGAAAAGATTAAAAAATGGACACGTTACAAGGGAGAAAACTTACAAATTTATTCTAAAGGACAAGGGTCGTAAATGATGACAAACGCTTCAAAATTTTCAAAAAGGGTTAGATCCTTAAAGGTCTTGATTCAAACACTGACAATGACATCCACTAGCTTCTAATTAGTAGTTCATAATCCTGGAGATACTTTGTTCGTAAGAGAAAAAAATAAGAATATTAGTATCGACCGTAAAATGAGTGACGACTATGATACAAAGATAAAGGAAAAAGGAAATGTACTACTCATAGGTGGTTTTGTCCAATCATAAGGGTTCCTCACAGCTCGTTCTTGCACCTCCTCATCTAAAATTCTCAATCTCCATCGACATAAAAGAAACCAAACTTCCAGTTATGATTTGATGTTTGGGAAACTATAATCAATTGATGCTTTAGATTGTGAAAATTCATAAAGTAATACTCGAGAAATTTCTTACTCGATACAAGGGTGGAAATACTTATGAACATTTTCCCTCTAATATTCTTGGCATGAATACATCGCCAGGCTACGAAGGAACAAAGTATTATCCTCCAGTAATTGGGGGCACAATATGAATGAGAAATCCAAAGATGAGATAAGATCTATCATATGCAAGTGTGAAAGGGAAGATAAAACTCGAGAGGAAACATAAATTTATGAGACACTCACTTTAGGTTACACTAGTTCTTCATATTTACTCATTGGTGTACCCGATTTTTCATATTTAATCATCAGGGGTCATTTTCACCTTTAACGAATCGTCCCTGAAAGTGAAAATGACCCCTAATGAGTAAATTCAAAAAATAGTATACCACGATAAGTAAATATGAAAAACTAGCATACACCTATGAGTAAATGAATCTAAATTCATAACGGGAAACCTCAAAAGCATTATACATATAATAAAATCTCTCATACTCACAAGTGGATCTAATAGTGATAGATGGTTTTATGTCGAAGAGATATCTAAGAATCAAAATCTTCATCCTATTAATGACACTCTTATAAAGACAACCTCATTAGAAATCTGTGGTATAAACCTCATCGCAATCAACAGTCTTCTCCCCAATATAATGATTTATAGGGGGAACCATTACCATGGTTTATTATCGAGTATGCTCCAACTCCCATCATAACTTTCTAACTCAATAGCCTCTTAGGCATTAGGCTCTCTTCCAAAAAGTAGTATCCACTAAGACAGAGGAAGTTGATGACTCAGAGAGAGAGGGTGAATAGCCAGAAGAAGAAGAAGTCCTGTTCTTTATATTTATATCAGTTTTAGAAGAAGAGGCTAAGGTTACAATATTTACTGAGTGGAAGATTGGCACACCAAAAGGAACATTATCCATGACAACCTCAAAGTTGTCATCATCCTGACTCAAGGTATTACTCCCGATAGAGAAATCACTAGAATGGTGAGTCACAATCAATCTAGTCTTAACTATTAGATATGAATATACTTATATAATATGGGAGATGATGCAGTACTCGAGTTCTAAGGTGGAATGATCAACAAGGGGGTCATTTAGAAATACCGAGAGGCTACTTTGTTAGCATATAAGGTTTCCCTATCTAAATTTTCCTTAAACTCTTTGAAAAACTCCTCAAATGAATTGGGCATTCACAAAATCAAAATAACATTCTAATCTATGAGTTTAAATACCAAATAATTGTAAAGTTGAAGAATACAAGCAAAAAGAGTGATGACCAAAGTTCTAAATGTGCCCAATGATTTTAACGGTATGTGATAAATAGTATAAACAAAAAATCACTGTAATTTTTTTTCTAGAGATTACAAATCATACCGAAAAAATGAACAAATAATTAACTCTAAGAATAGGTAGAAGTACCTTTCAAATTGTAAAGATAGATTTTTTTTACTTGAGAGTAAAAAATTGATGTGGTAAGAAGTGAATGAATGTTACTCATTATATAGACGAAAAATGATCTCAACCATATGTGCCAAGGCCTAGCATTGTGATGTCCAAATGATGCAATGCATAATCCAAACTAAAAGTCACCCTAGGTCTATAATAGTCTTGACCTCTTCAATAACCACCTACAATAAGGGTCAACCCCGATAGGTTCGGCACCAACCTTTTGGGATATCAATTTGAGATCCGACCAAAATGCCTCGCCTCATCCACTTAAATCCACTCACCCAAGGTTTAGAAAACAAATGGTGAAGTTTCCTCAATTTAAACTTAGACTCGGCCAAAAGGGTTCTAGTGCTACAAATAATAAGTGTTGGCCCGGAAAGAAACTCAAGTGTGTGTGTGTGTGTGGGGGGTGGGGGGGGGGGGGGTGAATCAGGTATATGGGTCTAAATGAAATTTTTAATATTTCTTAATTTTATCGTAAAGATTGACTGCAATGTGATAAATCAATTTAATATTAAGAAGTTAATCAATAATAATTGTATGCGGTTAAGATAGATAAGTTAATGAAAATTTACAAATTGAGATTTTAATATGGTTCGGCCTCTACCTACGTCCATGCTCGAGATAGTACTCGAGAACTTCACTGCCTTTGGTTCACTTACACTGGTACCAAAACCTTACATGGAAAGATACCTCGCGAACTGTAAGCAATAAGATGCAAAACTCGTCCTTGCCCAAGCGGTAACCACGCAATATCCCGAGGTCTTTAAACACCTTGACTATTCGCAACAATGGTATTACCAACCCTGAATACACAATGAATCTAATCGTGAATTACAACAATAATAATCATAACCAAAAGTGATGCAATGCTACTTTACAAAAACAATGTAATAATACATTTACTTTCTCTCTCTAAAAAGACAAGTAAATAGGTTTCACAAGTATATAACTTAATTGGGTTTTTAGGTGTAGCTTTATCACAAGTGGGTACCGGGTTTATAACTCTTCTAAAGAGGTAATGGTAATGGTAATTGAGGTTCAAGTGTGTTTACTTTAATATATGTTTTCAAAGGAGTTTTTGGGTTTAAAACTCACAAGGAATTTCTCTCACTAAAACACTTGGAAAGGGATGACACAAACTTGGGATAATGAACCTTCCTTGAGATAATGTTGTTATAGTTTGTGTGTTTTGGAATGGAAACAGAGCTTGGTATTTATAGGGATAGGATGAGTATTTGGCCAGAAAAATATAGGTAAATATATTGGTACAAGCTTAGAAAATCATGAGATAATAGGTTGAAAGTCTGGAAGAAATTACCAATGTGAGAAGGCACAAAGATGGAACTTTCAGTCGACTGAAAGGGGAGTTTCAGTCGACTAAAACTACCCCAGAGTGCCATTGAAAAGATGAGATGGATCAAAGTTAAGATGAGATGACTGAATTGGTGTCTGGGACATTCACTCGACTTAACCTTCACTTTCAATCGACTTAAACTCCTTATTTGGCCAGATTGATGTTTATTTAGGGTCTAGGCCTTAAGGAAGGTTTCGTTTAGGTTTAGGTGAGTGGGGATAATCTTATACATGATTAAAAAAATTACTTTACTTTTGTACATTGATTCCTATAGTACAACAAATATAGTAATAGTTGTTTGGATCTTCTGAGCATTTTTTTTACTTCTTTAAAACACTAATAAGAGGCTTGTGATGCATGCCTTGGGTAATATGATGTATTGAAATGGAATGACCATGTATTTTAATGATTCTCTATTGAAATGATTATGATCTTATCATGAGGATACTTGTTGATTTTGAACTGGTTGTCTGAGTCGTATATGAGGTCACTGGATAACGCAAGCTTTAAGTTAATATTGTGAACTTCATTGTCTTCGGTATATGATCATCGTTGTCTTTATTTTGAGGGAATCATTGTTTTCTATAGGATCATTGCATTAATGAAGTGTTTATGGTTGCATATCACATAATGTATTGAGGGCTTGTTTTAATATCAAGTACCTTAGAAAGAAGACAATGAAGTTATTTTTTACATATTTTGTGTTATCATATAAAAAATCCCTTTTAAATACATATCAGCTTCATAATGTCCCCCCTTTGGACGATGATAATGTAATTGATATAGTTTGAGAAAATATTTTAAAATTTACCCCTTTGAATAAGACTTGGTTTTTAATAAAAATCTTTGTTTTGAGAAATGTTTTTCTCCCCGTCTTTGTTGTGCCTATGTTATTGTATATCATATTTCTCCCCCGTTGTCATTATCAACAAGGGTATGGGCACTTTTCTGATGGTTTTCTGCAAAAGAAAGATTGTGGAATTATAAGGAGCAAATATCATTTACTATCATGGTTCTAAATTACGAGGGTGAGTAATGGATCATTTTTAACATGGGGAGGATTCATGGAAACCTTAATCATGCGAGAATTATACATCAACAATATTTGTTATGAAGTGGTTGAATATGATGTACTCTTAATGTTGTGGTTAAAGTATTTCTAAATAAGTAGGACATGTGAAGTTTTAATCATGGGGATTTTGAGTTTCCAATAAGGGGTACTTTTGGAAGTGTATTATATAAACTTCTAGGGTAGTTGATGTGTGCATGACCAAACGTTTTGAAAGGACAGTTAGTATGATAAATTCGGAAAATGGTTGATCATATGTATGTATTTTAGTAGTCTTGCAGAGGTTTCTAAATAATGTCATTTGGAATTGTGATATTGATGTAACAATGAATGGTGTTTGATGTTATATGTGTACATGTTTAATAATGTTGGATCAGATTTTTATTATAGACATCGCACTTGTAGATATTGGTGGGATCAGTTCTTTCAACTAGATTTTCTTCCTTACGTTTATCATTTTGTTAAACCTTTAGAGATGGCTTCTGTTTGTTTTCGTACTTGCTTATACGACTTGATTTTGAAAGGAGTATTTGTTGGTTTCATTAAATAAGATATATATGTGTTCTTGGATGACATGGATTCTTGGGTAGATAAGTTAGACTATTTGTTATTTACTTCAAAAAAGTTTCTTCGTCACATTTTTGAATTTATGTTGGCTAAATTTCTCTTAACCATTTTGAATATAACAATTCCAACTAAAAATTTCATATAATCAAGGTTTTGTTTATTTCCTTCTCCATATTTCACGAGGGTCATGTTACACGAAGTGTTCATATTTTGTGTTCGAAAGGTTTCAAAATTATAAGGGTTAATTAGATTTCACATTTTAGGTAAAGATTCCATCATTTAAAAGAGGGATAACTAATATGTCAAGATGTTTTCTTAAATCATAGACAGGAGTGATAATATCAGGGTACAACTTAAGAATTCGGCGTGTAAGTAATTTAGAGGAGAGTGTAGGGGATATTATTATTGATTAAGGTGAAGAATTAATCAATAGTGTTTTAATATTCTCAAAGGTTTTCCAGTAACACTATTTCTTTATAAAATCATTCATATGTTATGAAAAAATGTTTTGTGTTATGTGTCTTACGAAGTTTTCTAAGAGTCATAAGTTCCTTCATTTCATAGGGTGTGCAGATAGTGTAGGAATTATGTGAATTGTATAGATTTGATTTTGCAAAAGTCGTGTGCGATTAATTTGGTCTTGTGTTTCCAAGGTGTGTGTGGATATTGTGTTAACTTGTCATAAATTTGTTTATTGTGATGAGATTAAGTGTGTTAATTTTACTTTTGTTACATGCTGAGGGTATTGTTTTATGTTTTTATGAAATCATACATTTTTAATAAGAATAATTATAACTTGTGAACATAATCGGAGTTTTCGTGAAGCTAAGATTGTACCTATTAATGGGAATTTTTTTGTTCAGATGTTTGTTGTGTACATGGTTGTAAGTGTAAGACTTCATTATTTATTTTAAGAATAAGTTCATTTTCTCATGTTATGCTCTAGATAATAACTTATTTAAATTTTGTTTGATTCATCAATGGTGTATAATCAATCTTTTCCTTTGGATATCCATCATAACCCTTTGCGATAAGGAATTTTAAATCGTCTTTTCTAGATCAATTTTTAACTTTTCTTTCTTTAGAACTTTTTAAATTTCTTTATGGAGTTTTTTGAAATCAATTTCTTTTTCAAAGACAAGAATCTTTATCAATTTTTACCAACAAATTTTACTCAAATGTGCAAGAACAAATTTTTGAATTGAGTCAACTTGTGCGTTTTCACTTATTCCGTGTTTGGACAATACCTTTGAGTCATATGTTTGGATTTGAGTGTGTTTTCCTTTCACGCTTATGACATATTTGAATGAAGGCGCAATGCCCAAGTTAGAGTGTCTACATCATCGTGTCGTGTTTCGTTTTCAATGCTTAAGGATCTCTCAGGTATGGATGTATATATTCTTGATCCTTAGATTTTAGTATTGGGTGTTATTTTTAAAGTTTTTTTTTTATATAAAAAATTATTCGAGTTTTTTTAAAGATTTAAAAAGAAAAGTATTTTTTTCTTTTAAGTCGTTCGAATGATATTCTTTTATAGTTTGAACGAGATTGCTTTTTCGTTCGAAGGAACCTTTATTTTTGTTTGAATGAACCCTCGAACTTTGTGATACCTCAAAAAATGTGTTTTCCAGATAGGGGGTGATAGCATCAGTATTTAAAGTGACTTTTGGCGAATATCAATTTCTTAGACACATCCAAAAGTTCTCCAAACCCTAATTTCACCCATATTGTTTGAGATCCAAGTTTTAATAAATATATGCTTTGAGATCTTTATTTGCGTACCAAATTTTAATACTCCTCACAATTGAGTATTCGTTTAATGTTATAGAATCTGTACTTATTATTGTTGACACACAATGGACTCTGTATTATGGTGTTGTAGTGAACAGGCGGTGGACTCTGTGCTTAATATCCATAGACATTGCTAAGCCTATTCGTAGATACCAAGGTGTGTGTGAACTCACACGTTGTGGCAGCTTCGCGGATGGACTCTTGCATGTCACTTTGGTAAAGGTAGAAGGAACGAAGAGTGTCAAGACTTGTGAGGGCATCTAGCTAGTTGAGTAAGTCTTCTATCATGTCCTTTTGTAATTTCATGCATAGTGAATTTCTGTGTCTAGGCCATCTGAGATTTTTTCTATTGTGGGTTTTTCTCGTACATCGGGCATTGTGAGTGACTAATTTATTTTATCTTGTTATACTCACCTGAATGTATGTTTTAGGTTTATGATAAAATTGGTTAATAATTTAACACAACCTTTGTTTAAAAGGTGCAAAGTTTAATTTGGGTTAATTTGTTTAATTGAACTTCTATTTTAAAAATTTTAAAATAGTGGGTTGCTTATTTTTTTACCCTATCCATATAGAATCCCCTTATACGTAGTTTAGGACCATCAAGTGGTATCCGAGAGGGAACATTAAGTTATTTTATTAGATTCATGTTTAGGCATGAATCTAAGCAATTTTTATATGGAGGGTCCATCTCTTTCTAAGCCACCAATGTTTGATTGGTCTAATTACATGTACTGGAACATGCGCATAAAGTCAACACTTAAGAGTATGGATGATTGGGTTTTGTGAGGTGTTATTAAGGGGTGGAACCCACACACTACTTTAGTAGGTGAACTTCGTGTCCCTAAACCCATAGAAAGTTGGAGTGAGGATAAGCACAAATTGTCTAACTATAACCCACAAGGTTTACATGCTTTGTTTTGTATAGTCACACCAGAGGACCTGTGACACCCCGCCTAATAAAATACTGGGCGATCACTCCTATATCAAATTAAAACAGGAGTCTCATGTGGTTCATTCTTAACATCACTGTCGAAAACCAATTAATTACTAATATCCTATTAGGCCGACGTCAAAGTTTTAAATTAAATAATATTTTTAACCAAACCATCCAAATAAAATAAGGACAACAGTTTATATGCAACAACTGAAATAAAATAAAGTAAAATAACCGAACACTCGGTCCAAATCATACAACCAAATCGAATTCCACACAAAAGGCGGTAAATGAATAAATGAGTACAGTTGGGCCATTAGCCCGAATATGACTACAATACCTCCTATCTAGATCTCAATGATGGAAGCGTCTACAATAAACCTGCTTGCATCTACAGCTGCTGCAGCAAACGTCTGACTCGAATGAATTATTATCCAGGCGTCCCTGTGTCTGGACACCTATATATATATATATATATATATATACCATTTGTAACACCCCGCCCGCCCGGGGAGAGCGAACGGAGCGCTAATGCGATAAAATAAATCTAAATCCACAAATAACAAGGTATGGAGCATCTAAATAAACCCACAATAATATAAATCCACTAATCTCAATTCTTCAAATACAACAAGTCTCTTGAATAAATACAACATCTAACTCGAAAAATAAAATACAAATCTCCAATAATCCATAGCGCCTAAATCCACGCTAACCTGCCAACTAAAAGAAAATATGGGGAAGTACACAATACGACAGGAAAGATGCTCAACAAATATATGTTAGCGATGAATAAAACGTAAGAACACGAGTATGAATATTCAAATCAAAATGCAAATCTCAAAGCATTTATCAATATAATTTCTCAACAACACTTTAACCGGGTCACCAGGCCTCACCACATCCGCATATGCTTTATCAAGACATAGCCCGGGAAACAGGAATTTTGGCGGGTGCCCAACATCCGTGCCATATTAAAATCTCATGACAACATGCTCATCAACAATATAATGATACCACATGAATCAAAATAATTTCAACAATTATTTTCCACATTTCAATGAATTTATCAATTCAAATATGAGTTCAATTAACAAGAATTCAAAGAGAATGACACTCGCGAGATTTAAGGAGCATATTGTGTAAAACCCCATACCTCAAACCATGATGAGAAACCAATGATCACATCCTCAAGATCAACTCAAAATATCTAAAAAATCTCCTCCAAGAACCTCCAACAAAATAGCCCCAAGAACACCTCTAATCTAAGGTTGGAACTCAAACATCTCAAGGGACAATGTGTATATAAAAAGAAAAGGAATATAAAATATATTTGCTGCCAAAATTTGTGCCAAAAGTAGGTTAAAAGGGTTGCCCACGACTTCCTTTTATAATGTTAAGAAATGAAGAGTTGGAATCCAAAAGACTGCTTTTAATAAGGCAAAGAAATGAAGAGTTGGAATTCCAAGAGTTAAAGGACATCCAAAGAAGCTTGGGACATTTTCTAACTAACCCATGAGGGAACTGGTGTTTTTAAGGCTTACAAACTCCGAAGCCTCGCCGCTTAATTTGAATCCATTACGATAGAGGAGTTGGGATCCTTTGATGAGTTCTATGCTTGATTATCTGATATTGTGAACTCGTCTTTTAACTTAGGATAATGGATACTCAAAACTCGAGTAGTAAAAAAAATCTTAGGGTCAATAACTGAATGATTTAATTATAAAGTGACTGTTTGGAATACTTTGGGTACTCCAGATTCTACGAAACATAAAGAATTGCGGGTGATCTTCAAATCTATGAACTTGACATGTTTTTCTCTTAAAAGATGAAGAAATATAAATGAATTACTTTGATAGCCTGTAAGGAAGAAAAACTTGTTTTGGATGATGAGTTTGACATCGATTATGGTGACAGGGCCATGTTTGCAAAGAAGTTTAAAAGCTTTCTCAAGTTTGAAAAACAATTAAACGATGTTTAAGAAAAACAAGTTTGACAAGGCTATAAATATTTTTAAAAATTGTAATAATAATTTTAAAAGGAATAGTCTAGATAGATGCGTTGGGTGTGAGGGTTATAGACATAGGGAATTTTAGTGTCCCACTAAACTACGTAAGGAGGGCAAGAAACTAAAGGCATACAACACCACCTTTAGTGATAGTGACCGAAAGAGGAACCCGATTCCCCCATCGAGTGCAACTGCACCGCATTTATGTCTGGTCATGTGAGCCTTGTAGATAAATATTTCTATAAAGATAATACTGAGCATGAAAATTCAAAGGCCATTATTTATGATTCTTAAGTGAATGACGGTCGAGAGAGTGGAGAAGAAGAAGAATATGATAAAGATGAGTAGGATATTGAACTTTAAGTTGCCTTTCGGGAGTTGTATGCAAAGACGATGAAATTAAAAAAAGGCTAATTTAAGTTCAAAGCTAAGTCAAAAGAGCATGTCATAAGGAATGATAAGAGTATATTGATTGAGGATATTAGGGCATGTGAGAATACTATTAGAGAGAAGTTCACTTTTATTGAAGAGGAGCGAGATAATGTTCGTGGTTTGATGGAGATTTTGTAGAAGGACTCCCTAGTTTTTTATGAGTTTTTTCATTTTCTCAAGTATAGGATTATGGCGTTAAAAGAGAAATTAAGAGACTTGAGTAAAATTTGATTTGTAATTTAGCTCAAAAAAGTTCGATAAATTGTTAGGCACCGTTGGAATCAAATATGATAATTGTGGGACTAGCTTCGATGATCTGAATACTTTCTCTTCTAAATCCAATACAATGCTTTTGAAAGAGTCAACCATTCCTAGGGACTTTATAAAAGGTTAATCTTTAGGTACATTCATCAACGTGCCTTCACGTGAACGCATTGCGGTAGAAAATGTCAGCTTAGGCATTTTTTCTTTGATCTTATAAAAGAACCTAAGAAGTCTAAGACTAGAGTTCCCAAGGTTTCCAGAATCCAAGAGTGTCATGTTATACCTATGTGCGTTAGGAGGCTTTAAATGTTGGACTTGTTCATTCTCGAATGCTTTCACATGATACTTCTTATGCTAAATCTAATGGTTGGCTGTGTTTGCATATTTTTATACTCTAGCATTTGTACTCCATACTATTTGTGTTTGCTATTTGTATGACATTAGAGTCTTTTGTATATCCTTTTCCTTTTTTATGTCATACTAAAAAATGCAAGAAGATTTTTATTTTTATTTTGAGTTTTTTTTCCCAACTGGTGTCATTTTTAAATGTTTAAAAACTCAAAAATATTTTTGATTTTTATGTACTTTAGTTTTACATATTCTATTAGACATATTGGTGTGTTTAAATCCACTTCATTCCATGTATCCATGTAGCTAGGACTTTTGACAATGATTTTCAATGCTTCAAATTGTTCTTAATCATGTTTGCATGAAGTAGTTCGACTTTGATTATTCTTAATAAAATACACATTTTATGTGGTATATCGGTGGTTTATGCTTAGGATTGTGTTCAATGTGAATTGTGTGCATTCACAGTTATTCTATATTATGTGATTACGTGGTGTAGTATTTAAGATGATGGTATCGATTTATGATTCATACTAGCGATGCGTATTCATATATATTTGACTCGGAAATGTATTAACAATATAATCGATATGCATGTATTAAACTGTGACTTGAGAATGTTATAAACTATTAAACTTGGGATGGTTATTTTGGAAAGATAAATTGTAACGATTGAAATAAGAGAACAATGTTTAGTAAGAGAATTGCTATTGATGTATGGATCTATCGTAGAGTACGGGCATCATAAGCTGATAATTAAACCGAGAACTGCTAAGTAGAAATAGTTCATTAAATAATGAAATTATATCACATTGGGCCATATACGAGTCTGGGAGTAGAACCGTATGCCTTATTGGAGGGTGTTTGTGTTGGGTAACTTAAATAGCTTAAAATCTACTTAATATGGGAGGAAGATGCGTTGTTATTATTGTGGTCCAAACTTAGTTAAATTTTCAATATTTGTAGATGTGCTATTAACATTGTTGTTGAATCTGTTTTTCACAAGTCGTAAGGCTGATGTTATTGCCATAGACTTGGGTTGTTCGTTGTAAGAGTATATCTAGTGACATTCTCTATATCATACCTAAGATGTAGAGGCCGAGTATTTTAGGTCATTTACTTGTTGTATTCATCATTTTTGTTCAGGCAATTGTGTTTTTACAATTTATCCCGACTCAGAGATTGTATAGCTTGTACTTGTATTCACTGATGGATTTTGTGTCGTTGAGATTTTTATCCTAGGGTTAGGTTTATTTTCTCATGGCAGCGATTGATATCAAAGATGATGTTTTTGGTTTTAGTAGTTTATGATATTGCATTATGTTTACATATTTAATTTTATTCTTCTTTCTTTATGCTGAGAATGTTACCAATTTTTTTTAATTTCTGTAATTTTTGTATTAGACCTAATAAGTATATTTATGAATTATAGAGAGTGTCACATCAGACATGCATATATGTAGAACATATGAGATACCGAGACTAATCTAACAAATCACAACCCACCATGCGGTTTAGGCATCATGCTAGTAGTATAATGCCACTTAACGAAAACGCTGCATCAATCACCCATGTGTTAGTTATGAACCAACTTTTTAAAAATCTCACCATTTGTACCTTCTTTAATATCTGATTTCTAATTTAGTCTTTTTTTATTTGTATTTTTCTCCGCCCATTATATTGTGCTTCGAATTTTTAGGGAAAAACTATACTATCAAACTTTCGTAACCCCTTTATAAATATCTGAAACTACGATATGTAAACTCATTTTAAAGTATTACTCCCTAGGTGCTCAATATGTATTGCGGGGGCGGGTGTGAGTGCGGCGAGTGTTCACTAGAATGTCAATTCTTAGAATAATCATAAATGACTTGTTGTAAATTACATTAATTATATATATTGATATTTCTAAATATGTTTTGTCCAAATAGATATATGAATGTTTGCTATCCGTTGAAAATCCCACATAGGTTAGGAATGGATTTCTTTTTTAATTTCACACATCCAAAGGTCCATGTATTCCCAAGGTTAGAGCCCCGTCTCTTAGGAGTAAAAGTTATCAGGCTAGTTGAGTTTATAGAAAAGAACCTTGTTTTCTAGACTACCAATAATGGGCTTCTGTATAGAAACTAGTGTGGGACCTGTATTATTTAATTTTTCGTTTTGTAAAGTCTGCAATCAATATCAATAGGCAGGTTTTAGCTCTTGTACGCATATTCTTGTAGATAATGAAAACTTAGCTAATTGGTTTCAAGTGTATTATGTTTGTTTTCCATATTCAGCTTTTGAATGTCAATTTTTTTGCTTTTTTTTAAAAAATTAAAAAAATGCCAAATCAATTCTTCAAATATCACAAAACCCCACTTTGAATTATAAAAAAAAAAATTATAGAAGTCTCACGACCACGCGGTCCAACGGTGGTTTTGCACAAGCGGCGATAACTACGACGAGGCCACAATTTCGTTAGGCAGAATATTGTCATCCCTATTTTCAATATATATTTATCTCCAAGGGGATCAAACCTATAAAGATCGATATTACAATTTTATAAAAATTATTACTTTAAGAGTTAAAATTATCATTTCTTAAAATATTAGGACCCTGGTGGAATATACACACAAGAAAACTCTCTATCAGACCTCATTAAACATATCTAAACAATGTACCAATTTTTAAATAATAAAAAAATACTATTTTAATTAAACTTGGTATAGATGATCTATACTGTGAGAAGATAATCTATAAAAAATAAAACAATTCAACCATTGAATTGATGAAATGAAAATTGGGTGTATATATGCATTTTGATCGTGGAAACTTTTGATCACTATCTCACCCACTTTCGTATTTTTTTTTTGTAGATGAACGTCTCACAATGTTCTTTAGGTATTTTCAAACTATAAAAATATCAATAATTATAGAACGACACATGATTTGAGCGTATTTTTTTGTTACACTAACATGTTGCACTAATTTATATTATGGGTCCATTAATTATCGTTCAAAAAATAGAGATATGGCACACTCACATATCATGGTTGATTATTGAGGTTCACTAATTATCATTCAAAACAACTTTATCTAAGATAGACCAAAATGTGTACATCTACCAACAGAAGCTGGAAAGTTAAAATTTGCATTTCCTAAACTTGGGGGTCCATCACAACCCAGATTGAGAGGACAATAATTTCTTATTTTCGTGTTTATGTGTGTGGTGTATATACCTTTGCGTGAAAGGGATTTGTGGAGATTGTGTAATGATATACAGTTGAAGACACTCAAAATAACAAAGACTGAAAAAGACTTGGCGTACAAATAACAAAACAAAAGGAGACTGAAAAAAAACTGGGGACTGAGTAAGACTGAAGCATGCATGCAATTATTCATCACGAGAGGGAGAAAGAGCGCTTTCAAGTACATTGATAAAAATGGACCCAAAAATCCGCTATTACTTATTAGTGGCGCCATACCTTAAGTTCATGTATCTATCAGGGAGGGACATTGGTATAATTTTCAGAAAATGATACCTTAGGATAAAATTGGCATTGGTCTGGTCATGATGCATTGTTCTAAATATAAAAAGAAACTGGATTAAAATAGGGGCGGTAATTTTTGACACAGTAGGATAATCTAACACGAAGTTAGCGAGTTCGGTTCGAGCATTTCTTGACACGAACCTGAAAATGACACGATCTGCCAACACGAATAATAAATAGGTTAGGTTAGTGTCGAGAACAGCTAAATTAAAAATGACAGGAATGAACCTGTTTAACTATTATGTTGTGGAAAATATATTGAATGTATATATATATATTTATACAGTATTATATAAAATTCCTGGAGAATTAGAAGAAAAATTATTCATTTATTGTTGGAATTTAATGTCATCACAATTTAGCATATGCCATGTCTATGAATGTCATGATTCGTTAACATGTAAGATATTAGTCTTATGTTCCGATTAACAGGTTATCCTTGTCAGCCCTAACACTACGCAATAACTAAACAAGTCGGGTTAATGTTAGGTCATTGACACGATTTATTGAACTGGTTGGTTTAGGGTTGACTAGTACTTAACATGAATCCACTATAATTGGGGTGTTATACCATGTTTGTGTAAGAAAAATATTGAATCGATACTCTTCTCTTTGAAACTTGTGCATATTAGATTCGAGTTCTAATTGTACTGTGTATTCGGCATATATAGAGGATACAATTGTTGTGTAGTGAGATTAATGCTAGTTATTTGTATATACTGGCTTAATAAACCAACTTATTAGCAATATATTCAGAACGACTCATTTCATTGCAACTAGTTGACATGTCAAAATTGCATTGATTGGTGTTTGGGTTCTATTAATTTTCAATTAAATATTAATCAATGCATTATTGATATGTTAGCAAGTCACAACAATTAAGTCGGAATAATGAGTCACCTATAATTGCTCAAATGTTAATACTCCTTTATGTGGGGCTGCACCTTTTTAGGATAGATGAAAAATTGTTATGAAAATTGTTATTTGAATTTTAAGATAATATTTATAATTTTGCTAGTTCTTTCATTAAGTGTGTACTAGACAAACATTTAAGGCTTGTAGTGATGACGTTATTTCTTGTGTGTGTAGTCTATTAATCAATTGTTATTTGAAAGAAAATTTAATTTATTTAGAGAATAAAATTTATGAAAATAATTTGATATTGTATTTATATTCCTTGTAATAATTGAGCTTGTTATATATTTATAGGTTCTTCCATAATTTGACTTCTTTCGAGTCGTGTAAAATCATAAAACATAACACATAACTTGGGTTTCAAATGAACCATGTTGCAAATTAGAATCAAATAACAATTTATTAGTACCGAACTCGAACTTGAATTCCAAACAGGCTTAAATATCTTTTAATGTATGCTTTAGATCTTTGTGAGGGTCATAGGACTGACTACTAGTGTTGCTTATTTAATCTCCATGTATAAAATTCAAGAAAAGGATTAAGAATGGTATAATACACCCCCGTTATTGGACAAGGAAAATCATTAATAACATCCTATTAATTACGAATTCCCATTGTGTTAGAATCTACCACTTAAGTGGGTGGATCACAAGTTTGAGTTTGGCTGAGATCAAATATTAATATTTTCGACTTGCCCACCCATGGTGAGTCAAATCCAAAATCTTTTAATCCTTTAATCATGCATCTCCTTTATCAAATTGGGCATGTGACCTCAAGGAAAAAACATAAAGCCTTGGGAGTGTAACTAATAAGTTATCAGCAAACTAATAAGAATGTGTCACTTGAGACGATCCCATACATGTTTAGACCACTTGACCACAACAAATTTATGACTCTTAATCCCTTACAAAAGAATTAATTCACCCCTAAGATGTAACGTACTCAAGACTTTGATTGTGTAATAACATGACAATATTGCTTTGGTTATGACTCATAATAACATGGTGTATTATGAAATAGTATTCCCGGAATCGTCATGAAAATTTAATTAAATGCAACTCCTTTCCTAGACATGCCTTTTCAACGGTATCAACAATCGCCTTAGGAAAACATGCTAGAGTACCAACGTAGATTATCCTCTTGATGACATAGTCTTATGTTAACAAATGCATAAATAAGATCATAGTGTTCCAATTATCTCACGCAATGAAGAAATAAGGATGTATTCATTAATCTTACCATCAATTTATGAAGCACGAAGCATATGAAATGTTTTATATGGCATTTCCCCATAAACATGATGGTTCCATTTTAGGGAAATACATCAAATTTTGTACGAATATATGTAATCGATGTCAAATGTAGAACTTAAGTTTCACTGTTCTTTTTATGTGCTTAGAATCCCACATGCGGTTAAATACATGCTAAAAAGAGTTAGGTTGATAATCAATTATTGAATTTTGTTAGGTCTCACCTTAACTCAATATAAAGGGACATATAACATAAATGTATTAATTGATGTATATATTGCTCGCCTTACAAGTGTTTGAGATTGACTTTAAATTAATTCTTACATCGCGATCTTTGATTTGCACTCTTTAAAAAAACCAAATAAAAATTAGATCTTAAAAGAAATGGTGATTTTGGAAAAGGTGTTACACAAAATGGTCCTAAGAGAAAGTTATTTTGCAATAAAATCAACGTAAGTGTATAAAGGACAAGAAACGGTGATTTTAAAGTATAACATAAGGTGTGGTGAAGTCCCTGAGTTGTTGGCTTCGATTGGTAAAAAGTGGAAGAATGTGAACATTTGATATATGTTAAAACACTTTAGTATGGATTCGGATAACACCGAAAAAAATTAAGAATGTTTCGTAGCCCAAGGTTGAAAGATCCAAAATCATTAGCCAGAGCATATGGTAGCATAGCCTGCGATGTGATGCTCGTTAAAGTATGCGAATATTTGAAAGATTTTGAGGAAAAAAATAATAAAAAGATGAACATGTCAAGAAATGGGCTGTGTGAAAAAAATAAGAAATGGTAACTCAACTTGAATGAAGATGATAAGTGTTTCGAGTAACAGATAACATGGATGAGTAATATGAGAAATTAGATAATGTTCATGAAGTAAAAAAAATTGTAAAGTGAAGTGATGAAACAGGTAAATGCAACCTAAAGAGGTTTAGTCCAATAGTAACACAAGAGTGTGTTTATGAAATATTTTCAATGAAAAATAATTATTTTCAAATGCGGTGCTTGCATGTGTCGAGAGGTGATTTTCACGGAAAATACTAAGATAAATTTGGCATGAGAAAATGGGTAATTTCGATAAAAGAAGTGATCTTCCTTAAACAATGGGTATTTGTGTACAACAACATTTTTGGAATAAAAACGGTTTCATGTATTAGAATATATATATATATATGTATATGTCTATATATGGTAGTTTCATGTGCACGTAGACATAATGTGTTAGTGTCTCTTTTCTACAATTCGATTCTATATTACATTGTTGTATATTTCCATTGGGAATTTGGCTCATTCCCTTCTCTTTGTTACAAAAGGTTGGGTACGATTCCATATTTTGAATGCGTTGTACAACTAAGTATATTTTTATTTTACGTTAATATCTCTATATGCTTAGAATCTGGGAATGCTTCCCACAGGTCCCTCATGTAAATTAATGTAAATTGGAATCACATACTAAACAAGTGAAACGCTAATTAAATAAATCTGAATTAACAACTTTATTTAGGATGTCTTATCACACTTCACACCTAACTCTCAAGTCATACTAGGTTGACCACGAGTAGCCCATAAATCTGGGTCGGGCATTGCAAATGGTATCAGAAATTTAGGTTTAATATTTCTTTTGGGAGTGATATGGTGAGCTCGGTAATGGGAATTTAGATGTTAGAGTCGATTTTGGCCCGGTCATGCTAGACAGGTGACAATGTCAATTCATGTTCTCGATGATAGAGTCAAGAATATTAGCAAGACGGGTAATGTGTTCCCAAGTAGTATGTGGCCAAGTCAGTTGGCATTAATAGATTCCGTGCTTCTTATTTAGATATATTAGTAAATTGCGAGTGTCTGTGCGAGCCTGTAGTGGGAACATCGCGGTCTTTAGTTTGAGGTTGTTTTGTTTCAACCTTTGAAAATGTAAGATTCTCTAACAATATGTTAACAAAGGAAAGTGACATCCATTGAATTAGGGACATGAATTGTGTAAAGTCAACCGTGGAGATTTGGTGACTGGAGTGTCGTGTCTAAGGAGTGTTAATTTTGTGATAAAGACACATTCAGTTCCTTGGTTAGGTACTTATGTATAGTTGATAATAATGATGTGATTTGTCAAATTTGTTCCTTGGGATAGTTTCATGTCATATGCATTTGACAATTTGATTCACATGTAGACCCGTGTCGGTTATTACTTGAGGATGTGCACTCGGTCATAGTCGATGGGATACTATCACTGTAGGTAAGTGCCTTGGTGATTGTCGACTGAAGTTGCATCTCGCAAGCTATGATGAGAGTTGCTGGCCATTGGATATTTTAACAACCCATATATCTGAATATTTAAAATTGAATTAATCCGGTTAATTTAAAATTACATGTGCGACGTAATTTAATAGAATTAAATATTATTTGTTGATTAAAATATTAATCAAAAGAGAGAATGGTTAATATTTGTGAAAGAAGATTTCCAAGTGAATAGTAAATAATTATTTTTATTTCGTAGAAAGTGATAGTGACATGACAATATTTTATCCTAACTAGGAGTCACGTGTAGACTAATTGAGGACGGGATAGGAATTTATTGTAGAGTGACTGAAATGGCAATTTCGAGGTCAAGGTTGATTGTAGATGGGTTAAGATAGTCGAAATAGTGTACCAAGGGGTTGTAATTGGGTCCTAAGGCCTTTTTACTCATAATCGAGCCCTCACGGGAGTTTTCGAGTAATTTAGGCTTGACACATTAGCCTAATTTCGAGAATTAGGATTCAAAACCTAGGGCTAGTCATTTGAGGCAGCAACATAACATATCTTAAACCCTAAGAATCAAAAGAGAAGAATGAAAGGCAATTGGAGGGGAAGAAAAGAGAGTTTGGTGGTGAAACATCTCAATTATCCACATTTGTTACTAGAATCGTGATCGAAAGGAAGGAAGGAGCCTTCATCACACAATGTAAAAAAAATAGAACTTCTTAATACGACAAGTATTTATCTTGCATTAATTTTATGAGTTATAATACCTATGTAGTGTAGGATTCTTAATTTACTGTAAATTGATAATATTATTGGGAGAATCTTGAGTAAAATTCATAATTCTGGGTAGGACTACATGTATAATGAATCCACATCTGTAAAGGGATGGAAATCAGATTATAGGTGATAATTAAAATTGGGAGGAATCTTTGTAAATAGATGATCTTTCATGAGGAACACTAAAACTAGGGTGTTTGGTGAATATGGATTTTTAATATAATCTTGGATGAAATTTGTATGGATTGGATACATGATTTATGTATGAAATCATCCCCACATATGTATACGATGTTTGGTTACATTGGTTGGGGTTTTACGATGGATATATGAGGATTGGAGATGTCAAATAGTGAGAAAAATGCAATTGGGACGAAGCTGTCATCCCATGTTCAATCGATCGACTCATGAATGTCGATCGATCGACTGATCGACCAAATCCTTTGATCGATCGATGGTTGCTAAAATTGGGCACTTACTTGTTTAGTTTTCTCTACCCCGATTTTCTCGAAACCTTAGTGATGATATTTTGATAGACGTGTAGTTGATGGAGACTAAGTCTTAATGAGTGTAAGGTTTAAGACTTTGACGGTCAGGAGAGCACCGACTGTGTTACTTATCAAAAAAATATAATCTAGTTTATGGGAAAGGTGAACGGTAATTCAGACAAATGCGATTAGGATATATATGTATTAACTACATATGTTAATTAAGGGGTAACTAGGAACCTTAAAGTAGCATGAGATACTTGGGATTGTATAAAAAGATGTTATAATTGGTACGTTGCATATTCGAGAGTTACATACTACATACGGGTTATTATGATGGGTGGTGTGTATGCCTACTAAATAATATGCGTATATAGGTTATATTAATACCTATGGTTGTGATTTGATTTTGTGTGTGAACATACCTACACTGCCTGCTATCAGGAGACCTCCGTGTAGAGAGCAATCCCACCTTGATGATTCCAGTGAAGTCTGGATTTATGCCCCAGGCATGGAACTTTGGGAGGCTCACTACGTGTCGTGTATTAGTGGGAACAACATGTCGTTTGGGTAAGTTAGTTATGTGTGTATTCCAGAGGCTTAGAATTATGTTCGCCTCCTGTGTGTGTTGATTGATTTTGGTTCCGAGGAGATATGCTGAACCAATAGTCCTTGCTTTGGTACGAGAGGTACATGGACTTGATAGCAAAGTATGCCAGCATCACGAAGGGCCATTCCGAAGATGTTATAATGGTCTATATTAAATGTGTGTTCAATATATACAAATGTGATATATCTACTTATGTGTGATGGTAGAACTGATAGATTGTGTATATTAAACATTTTAAGTAGAGGAACTTAAATAAATTGACTCGATAATGATACATGGATAACTCAATTGATTATTGAGACTGTGATAGTGTGTCGTATGGGTAATACGAGTGAACAAGACTTATCGAGATTATTTAGATATGTTATCTAGTTGGGATGGGTAGCATATCTAGATAGGATTTGTTAGGCGTCAACATTAGTTGAGAGGTGAGGATCTCAAGACAATGTGTATTGAATTTACATGTGTAACAAATAACTGATTTAATCTATTATTTAAACACTTATAAAACATTTTCAAACTATTTTCTTGGGTTCTAACCCATGTCAAAATATTTTCAAAACCTTTTAGGTATCCATCCACAAGGACGACATGCTTGATGATTCTATCCAGGGACACGTAGCTTCAACACTTGTGGAGGCTTGCAGGAGTTGTTTTAGACACTTCGGCTTATTCATTTTATATAAAATTTATCTCAGTATTTTATTTCAGTCTGTTGACCCTTAGACTATTTAGTTTTCTAGTTTATTTATCAGACTGAATCCACATTCGGTTTTATTTAGTTCAGGTTCTAGCTAGATTATTTGTTTAAATCAATTGTTTATTCGATCTTATTCATTTATATATTTTTCGTCTGATTGTTCATACTATTATTGTGTGAATGGTTTGGTACAATTATTCTATTTCCATATGTTTTTATAATAATGAAATATAAAATTTTGCACTGGTTTATTTAACATAGGTAGTTAGTAATTAAAAAGTTTTTGATAGTGATGCTAAGAATTGAAGATGTGAAATTCCTAGTTATTTTGATAAAGGACTGATTAGCTATGATTAAAATAGGTTAGGGGTTACAGATGGTATCAGAGCATTAATAACTAGTGTCCATAGGATCTATACAACTTACTACGATTTTAGCGTAGCATTTTTTAACGTGGAGCCTATTATTAGGACTGTTGCATTCATGACTATGCATTTGAGATTACGTTCTTTTGTTATTATATTTGTATTGACTATGAAGTCATACAATTCGATCTGATTTATCAGATGCCACCCAAGAGAGGCTGACCATCGAGAGAAACAACGAGAGCCGGTGAGGGAGAGGCTCAGGAGGAGCCACATGCACCACAACCACGACCACCACAGGGGACAGTGTCAGGAGCAAAGGTGGCAGCGATAGTAGCACAAACATTTAATACAGTGATGACTACTATGGCTCTCTATTTTCCACAGGTCAGATGCCACCACAACTAGTGGCTCTTGTTATCCAGGCCCACCCAATAGATTTCTAGGAAAGTTCAGACGTGATTTCGGCATGCCAGTAGAAGAAAAATATACAGCACCACCGGTGCAGGGTCACTTGCAGTGATGTGTAAAAGCAGATGTTGGCCAAATTCAGATTGGTCGGGGAAGCCTTACAGTGGTGGGAGTCAGTTTTTCCACCGCATAAGAGAGAGAAATGTTGTCCATTAAAGAGTTATGGGTATGGTTTGATTGTAAATACTTTCTTCCAGCAGTTAAGACAGAGATGCAGAGGAGGTTCCGTAAGGTAACTCAGGGAGATCGCTTAGTAGCCGAGTATGAGGAGGAGTTCACTCGTTTGGATAATTTTGTGCCTGAAGAAGTGAGAAATGTGGAACGGAATAAGGTGAAGTTTATGGTTCGTTTATTTTATGGGATGAGGCAACATTTGATTGGCAATATTGCATTAGCGACTTTTACAAATATCGTCAATACAACACCATTACATTTCCAGGACCATCGCTTATATGTGAAAGGGAGTAGGAGAGGAGGTGAGCCTAGCCAGCAAGGCAAGTCAAAAGGTAGGGATGATAGTGGATCACCACAACAGTGAAAATAATAGTCTGTTAAACATCAGGGGAAGGATTCTAGATAGGGGGATCAGGCCAAGAGGTTTTGATTTGGGGGCTATCGACTCGATGAAAGTTATAGACAGGGCCACCAGGGTTCTCAACAGCAACAGGTTCCTCATCACCTACAGGGCTACGGGGATAATGGGGGAGGCTAGTAAGGCCAAGGCCATCAGGGCCAATAATAGGGTCAACACTCCCAGGGCCATTAGGGCAAGAAACATATGGAGTTTCCTAAGCCAGTGCTTTATTTGTGCACAGATGGGTCAGAAGAGGAGAGATTGCCCACATCTTCGTAGATCACCTTAGTAGTAGGGTGCCCCAAAAGATTAGCAAGCATAGAGGCCACCCTACTAGCACCACCAGCTGTAGAGGGTATGTTTCCTATTCATGGACTTGAGGGTAGGATTCTTTTTTATATTGGGGCATCACACTCTTTCATAGTGATTAGATTTGCACAATTTGCGTGCCTATTAGAGATAACTAGTTGTATCCTTATGTGTGTGGAGTAGCTATTGGGTAGTGGGTCTCTTATAAACTCGATCTGTAGGGTTGTGGATATTGATATGGGTATATTATGCTAAGCCGTCGACCTTCTGGTATCAGATATGGAGGGGTATGACGTCCTTATGAGTATGAATTGGTTAGGTGGATAGCGAACGATGGTGGATTGTTTTGAGAGGACTATTATGTTCTCAATTCCAGGACATGAGATGTTCTCATTGGCTATACCTCTCCCTGAGGGAGGTTCGAGCATCCATTTATATTATATTGAGGAGGATACCTCACAAGAGGTGGTGGTTTTGTTAATCTCGATTCTGGTGCTGAGGGAGTTTAAGGACATATTCCAGGATATACCCCAGTTGTTTCTTCGCCAAGTAAATTGAGTTTGTTATTGATCTAGCACCGAGTACGAGGCTTATAGCTTGAGCGGCTTATCGCATGGCCCCATCGGAGATGAGGGAGTTAAGGGAGAAAATTCAACAACTCATGGGGTGAGGTTTTATCAGACCTATTACATCACTGTGGGGTGGACCGGTGTTATTTATTAAGAAGAGGATGGATCTTTTCGATTATGTGTCGATACAAGGAGTTGAACAAGGTCATAATTCTAAATAAGTACCCACTACCTCAAATTAATGATCTGTTTGACCAACTGGGGGAAGTGACTTACTTCTCCAAGATATATTTGAGGTCTGATTATTATCAGTTGCGCATTTGAGAGGAGGACGTTCCTAAGATTGGTTTTCCAACATGTTATGGGGCATACGAGTTTAAGGTGATTCTATTTGGGATCACCAATGCGCCAACAATATTCATGCGTTTATTGAATTGGGTCTTTAGGGAGTTTCTTGACCAGTTTATGATCGTGTTCATCGACGATATTCTGGTTTACTCTCGCTCTGAGGATGAGCATGCCAAGAATTTACGGATGGTTTTACAAACACTACTGGATCACCAACTCTATGCTAAATTTGAGAAATATGGGTTATGGATTTAGGAGGTTCAATTTTTGGGCCACATTGTGTCTAACAGGGATATGCCAATGGATCTGGGTAAACTATCCGAAATGAATGGTGGGGATAACCCACGACACCAATCGAGGTTTGTAGTATTCTGGGGGTTAGACAAATACTATAGACAATTCATTCTGTGTTTCTCGAATACTGCTCTGCTGACGAATCTGACTGTCGAAAGGGAGTATGGTTTGTTCGGGATAACCACTGTCAGTTAGCCTTTGATAATCTAAAGGAAAAATTGACCTCAACACCTATACTTTCACTGCCTAGAGGAGGGGTGGAGTACCGTGTCTATATTTATGCATCCTTGTAGGGACTTGGGGGGTGTATTACAACATGAAGAGAAGGATATAACTTATACATCTCGTAAGCTTAAGTCTCACGATAGGAAATACCCCATGCATGCCTTGGATGTATTTGCCTTGATGATTTTGAGGCACTATCTATTGAGGGAGAAGTTTACCTTATTCATGGACCATAAATCTCTTCACATAAAAGGATATTAACATGAGACATAGGACGTGTTTGGAGTTCGTGAAGAATTACCATTTTGATATTCATTATCATCTAGATAAGGCAAACATGGTGACAGAAAAGTTGAGCTGAAAAAATTTAGGGGACATAGCGGAGGTTTGAAAGACGAAGTGGAGAGAGATTTAAAATGATGTTGAGGTTTCTAGAGCTATCATGTTTGTATTAGCTACATGCCCGACATTTTTATGAAAGTGGTAAAAGAACAGGAAGGGGATTAATATTGCTAGGACAGAGTTCACTAGTTATTAGCTGATGGTGCAGAGTCATGCTCGATTAGTTCATAGGATGGTTTGAATTTTAATGGGTGACTAGTGGTTCCAGAGGATGAGGATTTAAGATGTGCGATGATGTCAGAGTCTCACGGGTCTAGATTTATGGTGCATCCCTGTAGGGATAAGATGTACAAGGATATACACATGTAGTATTGGTGGTCGAGGATGATGCGGGACATAACAGAGATTGTCTCGAAGTGTGCTACCTACCATCTAGTGAATGTAGACTAACAGAGACCGATGGGGATGTCGCAGCCACTCGAGATTCCTGTGTTGAAGTGGGGAAGTGTCACCTTGAATTTCATTACTGGGTTATAATTATCGTAGTGAAGTCATGACTCCATATGGGTGAGAGTGGATCAATTAACTAAGGTGGCCCATTTCCTTCTGGTTCAAACATATTTTGAGATAATGGAGTATGCACAGTTGTTCATTATGGAGATAGTGTGGCTACACGGGGTTCCAATTAATATTGTGTTCGATCAGGACAAGATCTTTGTGTCCCATTTATGCATAATTTTCAAGAGCCTATGGCATGGATTTTTGATTGAGTACATCGTATCTTCCACAGATAGATGGAAAGACCAAAAGAGATTTAATCAGATGCTTGAGGATGTGCCGCAGATGTGCATAATTGACTTTAAGGGAGGATGGAGCGGTATCTTCCTTTGGTGGAGTTTGCATATAACAACTCCTACTAGTTCACCATAAGAATGGAACCGTTTGAGGCATTGTATGGTTGACCTTGTTATTCGTTCGCTTACTGGTTAGAGGTTGGGAACAACAAGTTTTTGGGGCGAGATGATTCAGGACACCACCTTCAAGATTGAGTTGATTTAAGGGAGCATCCATATAACTCAGGATAGGCAGAAGAGTTGCACCGATGCAGACAAAAGGAACATAGAGCCTGAGGTTGGTGACCTGGTGTTGATGCGGGTGTCTCGTATTAAGGGAGTGATGAGGTTTGATAAGAAAGGGAAGCTAGCTGCGAGATATATGGAACTATTCTCGATTATCGAGAGGGTGGAACTAGTGGCATATAGACTGGGACTACCGGAGTACCTATAGAGGATCCACGATATGTTTCATATGTGATCATTGAAGAAATACTAGAGGAGTGAGAGGAATTTCTAGATTTTTACATTAGAGGATATATAATTGCAGCTTGATATCTCATACGAAAAAAGACCAGTGGTGATACTTGATCGTAGTGAGCGCAAGCTTCGGTCTAAGGTGGTAACCTTGGATAGAGTTTAATGGGGACACCACAATGTTGATGAGTTGACTTGGGAGAGGGAGGATGACATGCGTGAGCATTATCTATTCACTATAGGTACAACCTAATATCAAGGGCAAAAAAGGAGGAAGTATGTAACACCCTGTATTTCTAAGTATTTAAAATTGAATTAATTTGGTTAATCTTAAATTACAGTGCGATGTAATTTAATGGAATTGAAGATTATGTGTAGATTAAAATATTAATAGAGAGAGATAATGGTTAATATTTGTGGAATAATATTACTAAGTGAATTGTAAATAATTATTTTTACGTCCTAGCTAGTGATAGTGACGTGAAAACATTTTACGCAACTGGGAGTTGCGTATAGACCAATTGAGATTGGGATATGACTTTATTGTATAGTGAATCTGATGGTGTTTTTAAGTCCATGGTTGATTCTGGATGGGTCAAGATAGTCGAAATAGTATACCCAGGGTTGTAATTGGGTTTCGAGACCTTTTTAGTCATAACCAAGACTGCACGGGAGATTTTGGGTCATTCAGAATTGGACCGTTAGCCAAATTTTGGGAATCAGGATTTAAAACCTAGGGTTAGTCATTTGGGGAAGAAACATAACATATCCCAAACCCTAAGAATCAAAATAGAAGAGAGGAGAGGGCATTGGAGGCAAAGAAAAGAGAGTTTGGTGGTGAAATATCTCAGTTCATCCACATTTATTATCAGAATCCTGATTGAAAGCAAGGGAGGAACCTTCATAACATAACACAAAATGAAATCATACTTACTTGATAAGGCAAGTGTTTATCTTGAATGACTTTTATGATTTATAATACCTAGGTAGTGTAGGGTTCTTGATTTAGTATAAATCGATAACATTCTTGGGAAAATCAAAAATAAAATCCATAATTCTAGGTGGGATTACATGTAGAATGAATCCACATATGTAGAAGACTCAAAATCAGATTATAGGTGATAGTTACAATTGGAGGAATCTTGGTAAAAAGATGATCTTGCAGGAGGAACACTAAAACTAGGGTTTTTGGTGAATATGGAGTTATCTAATCTTGGATGAAATTCGTATGGATTGGAAACATGATTTATGTTAGAAATCATCCCACATATGTATATGATGTTTAGTTACGTTGGTTTGGGGTTTAGGATGGATATATGAGTATTGTTGATGTCAACCAGTGAGAAAAATGCAACTAGAATGAAGCTATCAACACAGGTTTGATTAATCGACTCAAGAATCTTGATCGATCGATGGATCAATCGATCGACCAAATCCTTCAATCGATTGATGGCTGCTAAACTTGGGCACTTATTTTATTAGTTATGTTTTCTCTACCCCAATTTGATCAAAATCTTTTTGACAATCTTTTTTACTATACGTGGACTTAGGGAAGGTTAGTAGAGACGTTGTTGAGGGAGGCTTAATTTTAATGAGTCTATGGTTTGAGACTTAGATCGACGAGAGTCCACCGACTGTGTCACTTATCGAAAAATTATAAATCGAGTTAAGGGGAGGGTAAATGGTAATATAAGACATATACCAATAGTATATAAATATATTAATTACTGATGTTAATTATGGGGTAATTAGAACCCTTCAGGTAGCGAGAGATACTCGGGATTATATGGAAAGAGGTTATAATTATGTGACACCCCGACTAATTAAATACCGGGAAACTACTCCTTTATTAAATTAATACAAAATGCCAAGATGGTTCAGTTCATAGTATCACGGTCGAAAACATTTTAATAATTACTAACCACCTAGTATTTAAAAAGTGAGCTGCCAATTTTAATTTAATTCGACAAACATACAATAAGTGAATTATGAAATGCTAACATAATCACCACAATACAGTCACAAAAGAATAACCATCAACTAATAATAAGTCTGGAGGAATACTCCTCACAACAATCCAAATACTGAAATAAATAAATACTAAGTCTGCATCACGAAATTAATTACAACCCAAAGTCTGAAATAACTGAAATGTAAGATGTCTCTAAAGAAATGGGGTGACATGCCCAACAAAATAAGAAAATCTGATAATGGAATCAAGATCGAAGATGGAGGCGTTTACTGCCAAGGTCCTGTAACTTCCACATCAGCTACATCACGTCACCTGAATGGAACTCCTATGCATGGTGTCCTTGTGGTTGGGCACCTAAAAGGTTTTATAGCAAAATAGATTTGCAAACAAACGGGTCAGAGCCCGATTGTGAAAATAGTTTAAAATTTTTCAAGAGTTTAATATCATTAAACAGTGAATATAAAGTACATGATAGTGTGTGCACTCACATGAGTTCCTCACCTCTCAACTAATTGTGCACTCCTATCGCACCCGTACTCATTCTAGTTGTTCCCATATCTATCTAGTCCAATACTAAATCTAACATTTCTATATGATATCCAATTCAATTCCCAACATCTTTTATTTAACAAAGTATTATACCTTACTACACAGTTTCCCACATTAGCACTACAATTTATTAGAATTCTTCCATTTTCACTTTACAAACCGTTGCTATTATTTATACTCATAATTATTCATGACAATACATTTCAATTAATAGTATATTATTCTCATCATAAATATACAATACTACCACCCCGAGACTAAGCTGCGGTGCTCACATACTCTGCTATCAAATCCTGGTACATCACGTACATAAGGACCACGTATTCCGAATCTCTCAGGAATCGTTTCATTAAACAACAACCACAAACAATGGAGGCGAACATAGTTCACATCACATGGGTCATGCACATACCTAATCTCCCATGATCAGCAGACTTATTTACTTCTCAATAAGCCCTTCTCTGACCTATGTCCTCGAGGTACCAATCTAAATCCCCCCCGTAGGCACACAAAGATTAGATGGCCCTAAACGAACGCCAACCTCTCATGATAGAAAGTACGGTAGGTATGTCATACACATATAACTACATATACTAAGCATTCTCACATCTTAGATATTACAATATATTATTAGTGGTATACTTCTCATTCTTATACCAACACTTAGTCCTATATAAAACACCAGTCCCCGGTTTATATGTATTTAAGTTATTAATAATTCTCACTTCTTGATTAGTTACTCGCTTCCCAATCCACAAATGTCGTCCAGTTTAATGCACTATTCTAAGTTTTACTCCTAAATGTACCCCAATCTCCCAACTATACCCACTAGTTAATAAGGGAAGGTTATCTCACCATTTAAATAAGTCTACGGAATACTAGAAATAAATTCAGGCCAAAAAGGCCATTCTGTCAACTCGTTAGAAGTCTCGTTCGAACGAGGTCGTTCGAATGAGGTCATTCGAACGAAGGACTTAGAATGAAATACCAACTCGTTAGAAGGGATACTGTCATCTCGTTAGAAGTTCGTTCGAACGACCTGGGCAGATCTTCTAACGAGATGGCAGTTTCAGCCCAGAAATTCCCAAGTCCGTTTTTTTCAATTCTTCTCTCCTCTAAATTCACCCTAAGACCATCCAATTTATGTTCCAACGTTTTTAAATCATTTCTAATCATCCTAGATCATCTTTTAACATATTTTAGGGGTCAAATCTTACAAATCATCAAGGAAGTAATATAAATCTCCAAATGTTTCCCCAAACCCTAGGAACAAGAACTCATAATTTTCTTATGCCCAATTACTCATCATAAATCCGTTTTTAAATCATCATATATAACTCCTCGAATATTAAATTAGTCCATCATCATTCTATATGCAAAACCTAACCCAAATTCAAAGTTTCTCCAACAATTTCATGGGGTTTCTTCAAAAATTTCAATATAAGATAATTCTTACACTAAACATGGAAGACATATTCAATGCACTAAAAATATCAAGTCACTTTCCTTAGATTCGTTTTCCATAATTGATGTTGGTGAATGAAGGTTGATTCTCTCCTTTCTCTACAGATTTTCTCCCAAGGTTGAAGATGGCTTGGTTTTGGCTCTTGTAACTTCTTTCCAACTTCTCTCAAAACTCCCGTAGCCCACTCTCTAAACTTTTGATGGTAATGGCCTTAGTGGCCCCTTTTAAAATTATAAATATAAACTCCAATTTTCGTGGGTTTTAATTTCCTAATTATTAAAATTACCAAAATACCCTTTTAAGTTGCCGGTATGGCCCAAAAATCCCTCGGGACCCAAACTAAACCCCCGGCTAGTGTTTTCTAACTATTTCGACCCTTTCGGACTCGTTGGCGCACTAAAATGACCATTCGGTAGATAAAAATAAAATTCAATTTTTAATTCAAATAATTACATTCCTGACGCGACTGACACGCGCGTCCCAACTAAATTTCCCAAATTATTGTATTTCAGTCTCGCGATAATTTTAATATTTTCAATATTCATATATTGCCATATATACACATCATAATCAAATACCAACTCACATATCGTTAGTATTTATATCCGTATTAATTCTCAATTAATTCACATTTAATTTAATTAATTCCTTAAATAAATATCAATAAAATTACGGGGTATTACAAATTAGTACATTGAGTATTCGAGAGTTATATAATATGTACGAGTTATTATGAAGGTTGATGTGTATACCTACTGAATAATATACATATATAGGTTGTGTGAATACCTATGGCTATGATTTGATGATGTGTGTGAACTTACCTACGTTGCCTGCTATGAGGAAGTCTCCGCGCAGATGGTAATTCCACCAGTGAGGATTACATTTTTGCCCGAGAACATGGAATATAGGGTGGCTCACTATGTGTTGTGAATTAGTGTGACCATCATTTAGTTAGGGTACGTGACACGACTCAGAATGTGTCTCTAAAGTGTGTGCTCTCTAGGCTCAAGTGCAAGCCTATCGTTCAAGTAATAATCGGACAAGTCGGGTATCGATCTTCAGGGAAAAAGGACAACGGAGTTGTGACGACGGGATAAGATTGAGGAATCCTAGCGATGACTCTAAGAAGAAAAGAAAAAGATTGATTTGGCTTTTTGGGATTGGTTAAACTAAATGAAATTATGGAATTATGATGAAATATGCAACTAACTAAATTATCTAGATTGAGAATGAAGGATTAAATTGACACTTTTAACTAAATGATGAGAAAATAGGATGGGAATACAATCCCCCAACCCTAGTGTAATGCAGTGACAACATCAATCATAAATTTATCCGATTAATTCAAACCCGGAATTTAGTACTCCCAAGCATTATGTATACGAGGTTCAAGCCCGCGTCATACCTAATCTGAGGATGAGTAAATCGGCATCGCGGTAATTACACTCAAATTGTACTCTAAATCATCACGAGTACCCATGGGCAAACGAGATATAAAGATCTACAATTCTTATGAAATTACACGATACGATCTAAATTAATCATTAAATTCAGCGGATCGACGTTATACGCATGCACTAACACATCAGGTTGGGTTCATGCATCCCAACCATGAAAAACCTAGCCGGACATGTTAAATTGACTAATGCATGAAATAATGACGTTGCATGTGTAGGAATTCATGATGAAACTGACTAGAAACATGTAACTACGTATTATGAATGCGAAAACAAGTTGAATCTAATGGGAAAACAAAGCATGCAAGAACAATAATAAAGAACAAGAATTTTGAATTAAAACTTGCAAAAACAAACCCGAAACAATGAATTCTTGAAGTAATTTGTGCCCTTGATGTTCCTAGATAATTCTCCCCTTTTGTTCTCTCAAAAACTCTCTAAAAATAACCCTAAAGGCTGCCCTTAGGTTTATGCCTCCGTTCCCCACACGTTTTGAGTGTTGTAAACCTAATAGAAGACTTGGAGACCAATTAAAATAAAATACAAAATTCGCGTGTCAGGTACAGCGAACCGGTTCGGAGGTACAGCGAACCGGTTCGCCCCTCCGAACCGGTTCGGGGTGGGGTTCGCATGTACCAGCCTGGTCTTGCTCTCAACACTTAGATTTTTTTTCTGGTTTTTCTCTTCTTTTCTTGGATTTTTCTTCAACTTCAACTGAGCATAACTTTTCAACCGTAGCTCGGATTTGGATGTCGTTTCTTCCAGTGTTCTCGTTGTTCCGAGCTCTTCAACTTCCCAGTTGACTTCTTCTTCCGGATCGGGCTGCAAAATTACCGACATGCCCTTGAACTTGCCTTCTTAGCTTTTCTTGCACAGTCTTGTTTCCTCCTTTGCACTGCTTGCATAATTAACCTGTAAAACCAATAGGAGAAGCACGAAACACGCAATACTCGCCAAGAAGGTTAGAAGCATAAAAGTGAATCAAATCCATATATGTTACATCATTCGGGTTCACAAAAGTACTGAAATTAGGGGGATAAATATACAATATTTATGCCCAATCAAACCCCCCTAACTTAGAACTTTGCGCGTCCCGAGAAATGTAAAAGAATGAGAGTGAGAGTTAAGGACACTTCAAGGACTTTATTGGGATAGAATACCACTTTCGCGGGCAAGCGATTGCATTTAGCATATGCAACAAGCCTTTAAACCCCTAGGTTACCCTAGTAGGACGAGTTGTGTCTCGTGAGGGTTTGCAGTGAATATACCCACAAAATTCGACTCAAAGAAAATTCAAAATATGCAAAAATTGAGCAATTCAAACTTTTCCAGAAAATAGTCATCATTAAATCATATTTACGAGTCTCAAACCGTAGTGTGTGTGTGCGAAGCCAGAAATGTAACCGCCAATTTTCACCGATTGATCATTACGTTACTTATCCGAAAATTCGTTTTGATTTCAATTTCTCACGGAATGCACTTACAAACGAATCTCTCGGATTATGGCTATTCTCTCGGCATGCGTGATATAAGGAGTAAATGTAATGGAAGCAAATACACGCATGCAATTAGAAAGACGGAAATTTTATGGTGAAAGGATCTCATCAACGGATTACGATTTTAAAAACGGGAACATCGCCTCTATTTCGCGCATTTAACCTCTTATATTATCTTTTGGTGTATTAGCTCTCCACGCGGTACTCAATTTTTATAATTTGGACTCGGTTAGGACTTTTTCGGGTTAAAGGTTCCATTGGGTAAAATAAAGGCGGTATGGAAGGTTGGAATTGGAAAAGTCATTCGTGATGTCCATTTGTGCATTTTCCGGGCTATTACTCATTTTTTTCTTCTTTTTCTATTTTTTTTTTCATTTCTATTTTTTTTTCTTGCTATTTTTGTTGAGCATTCTTCTATTTTTTTTTTCTTGCCCCTTTTTGTTGCACTTTTCGGACTTATATTCTGAATTTTTTTCATTTTTCGCAATTCCGGGCTATTTAGGGTTTTTCGGGTTGTCAAACGAAAGGGAAAATTATTCGGCTCAATTTGGGTTGCAAAGGGTAATTTTTTCGCTACTTTTTCTGGCCAATATTTTTGGGTGACAAACGAGGGCCTACTTCATTGTCCAAAATGTCAATTGCGTTACCATATGCGTTTCGAGGTGAATTTAAGTTTAGAGACTAATTTGGCACGATTTTCAAGGCAACATTGCACACATTTTTCAAAACCGATCAAATGAAAAAATTTGAGATCTTTGACAACTTATTAAGCGCTAAAAAGAACTTTGAGTTAACCATTAACTCGGATTGATTTAAAATCTCGCAAAACGTGATAGGCTTGAATCTCACCGGGTTTGTTAATCTCCACATTTATTCGTTAAGTCGTCAATTTTCGCACAATTTCCATCTTTGGTCAATTTCGGCTTTGTGTATGTTGGGTATTTACAATTTGAGACTCCAATTTGACTTTTAATGATATTTTTGAAAAATTTGAATTCCAATTTTTATTTATTTTGAACAAAAATATTTTTGGATTTTTCAAAATTTTATGATTTTTTTTGGAAATTTTGGGCATTTTTGAAAATTTGTGAAGTTTTAGAAATGCGCACTTGTGACCCCCCCCCCCCCCTAACTTAGACTTTTGCATTGTCCTCAAGCAAAAAGGACTAAAATCTAACTTAAGGCGAATAAAAAGTGCGGAAAAATAAAACAAACAAATATGAAAAAAATGCAAGATTGTATAATAACAAATAGAAGCCTGTGTTACATAAAAAAAAGGAAAAAAAACAACTGTGAACAATGTGAAAGCCCTACCACCACTAACAATTAAACCAAAAGATAAAGACAATAAAAGCTCATGGGGGAGGTGGGTGGGAGGAGCTCGGTGCATTCGGGTCATATGGGTCATAAAAGAAGGGGGGAGGAGGACCACCAAAGTTGAGCTGGTGAAGGTGGACTTGGAGTTGATGCATCATCCGGGTGTCCCTCCGGTAAGCCGCTTGATCTTGATTGTATTGGTTGATGAACCCGTCGAGATGGGACTCAATCGCTGAAAGGCGCCTATCAAAGTTTGCCCCCGTGAGCTCGAAATCGGAATCCTCCTCATCTTCCTCAATTTCTTCCTCGTCTACATCCATCATCGGGAGCTTCCTCGGCCACGTCCTCCTCGTGAATAGGAAGGTCGGGGTGAGCCACGCGCATTTGGCGCTCACTTCGAGTTGTGGACGTGCCGCCTACGGGGCGAGGAAGTCGAATTTGGTTTTCGGGTTCATCCACTCACGCATCCATCAAGAGATCCGTAATGAAACGGGCGTATGGGAGTGCCACCTTGCCAGTTTCGTCATAGGCGGCATTGAGGATATCTGCGTAGAAGACTTGGGCAAGGTTGATGGTGCTCTCGGGGTCCAAAAAATAGTAGAGGAAATTGGCGTGACGGGACCGGACCACCGAGTCATTGGTGGTTTGGTGGATGGCACCACAAACAATGATGTGTGTGAAGAGGACCGTGGCGGCCAAACCACCAATGGGGAAGGATTCGCGTTTCCATTCCGCCCCGGGTGCCATGCGGACAACGCATTCGTCTTTTGTGTGTGGGGCACCATTGTTGGGGTATTGGAAGGGCACGGGGAGGATCACCCCTTTGGCACGCATTTTGCGTGCAATAAGAGCTGCCGAGAAGGGAATAGTGATACCGTCGAGATAAGCCTCGTGAAGTGTGGAAGATTTGCGAACCAAGGTCGCATAGAATTGACGGATGGCGGTATCAAAAACGTTATTGCACGTAGGGGCGAGGAAAGATCACCACCCACGGCGGTCAAAAAGGGCGGTGACTTCGCCCGAAAGGGTGTTCCAATCCACGAAGCGCTCGATGTGAATGGCGCGCGTGGAGGAGAAGTAGATCTCGGACCAATGGCGTTCTTGGACGCATCAGAATACCCCCCTGCCCGGGTCATCAAGTATGGTGGTCTCATCATATTTCTTTGGGCGGGGAACGGGGCGGCGCGGCATTTTGATGGAAAAGAGGGAGAGAGAGGGAGAAATTATGGGAGAAAATATGGGAGAGAAGAGAGTGAGGGAGAATGTTTTGGTGTGAAAAATGGAGGAGGGGTGGGATGTATTTATCGGTGTGAAGGGGTGTGTTTTTGGTGGGAAATATGAAAGGTTGGGAAGGAGAGGGTGGAGGGAATGAATTGGGATGAATTTGGGAAGGAGGGAAGGATTTGGAGGGAAGAAAAACGAAGGGGGAAGAAGGGGAAAAGAATGGAGGGAAAGGGAATGAACTTGGAGAAAAGGGGAGAAGAACCTGACAGGTACATGCAAACCGGTTCGGGGGTACAGCGAACCGGTTCGCCCCTCCGAACCGGTTCGGAGGTACAGCGAACCGGTTCGGGGGTACCAGGTTGGTCCAATCGCTGAAATTCACTCTTCTCTCCATTTCTAAGTTCTCTCTTATCCCCTAACTTGTGCATAATGCCCCTAAAAACCTTTTAGACCCTCGGGCTCTCAAAAACTTCCTCGAATACGACCTCGAAAAGTGTACTAGCACCCTCGAAAAACGTGCTAACCTATCTCTCATGCAACGCAGGCTCCGGACTCCTAACTAACCTATTTACACACGACTATTTTACACACAAAATCACCCCATACGCGTCGGGGGTGCGACGACCTCATTCGCTTAGCTCAATTGACCCCGTAAACAGGGTCCGACAACCAAATCGTGTCGACCTCACCCACAACCGCCTCTAGGTATGGCTTTAGGCGTTGTCCATTTACCTTGAATGTGTTTTCCCCTTTTAAATCGTTTAGTTCAACAGCTCCATGGGGAAAAACGTTCTTTACGACGAACGGGCCAGACCATCGTGACCGCAGCTTGCCTGGAAAGAGGTGGAGCCGAGAGTTGTATAGAAGAACTTTTTGCCCGGGATGAAACTCTTTTCGTCGAATGATGCTATCATGAGCAAGTTTCATCCTCTCCTTTGAAATTTTAGCATTCTCATACGCATCATTGCGTAGTTCTTCTAACTCAATCAATTGTAGCTTACGGGCTTCACCGGCCTTGTCCAAGGCATAGTTCAATTGCTTGATTGCCCAATACGCTTTGTGTTCGAGTTCAACAGGAAGATGACAAGGTTTGCCATACACAAAATGGAAAGGGGACATTCCAAGTTGATTTTTAAACGCGGTACGATAGGCCCAAATTTCATCGGTCAATCTAAGGGACCAATCTTTTCGGGTAGGATTGACGGTCTTTTCAAGAATGTTCTTGATCTCCCGATTCGCTAGCTCGGCCTGCCCATTCGTTTGTGGGTGATATGTCGTCCCAACCTTGTGGACGACCCCATACTTTCTCATGAGCTTCTCATATGGCCTATTGCAAAAGTGCGTGCCATTATCGCTAATTATCGCTTTCGGTGCTCCGAAGCGAGAAAGTATGTGTTCCTGTAGAAACTTTATCACCACTTTGTTGTCCTTAGTCCTTGTAGCTATAGCTTCTACCCATTTAGAAACATAGTCTACCGCGACTAGGATGTATAGGAAACCAAAGGATGGGGGGAAGGGACCCATGAAGTCAATACCCCAACAATCGAATATCTCAATGATGAGTATGGGGGTAAGGGGCATCATGTCGCGTCGAGAAATGGCTCCCATTCGTTGGCACCTATTACATGACTTGCAAGCGTCATTTGCATCCCGGAAGATTGTGGGCCAATAGAGGCCGCATTGCAGAATTTTAACGGCCGTCTTTTTCGTTGAGAAGTGGCCTCCACATGCTTCCGAATGATAAAACTGGATGACCTTTGGAATCTCGTCATCCGGTACACATCGTCGGATGATTTGGTCGGCGTAATATTTAAAAAGGAAGGGATCATCGTAAAAGAACATGCGCGACCAATTAGGAAACCTCTTCTTATCTTGCGGTGTCCAATCGGGAGGGATGGCTCCCGTGACTAGATAGTTTACTATGTCCGCAAACCAGGGATAGGAAGAGGTGGCAAATAGTTGCTCATCCGAAAAGTGCTCGTCTATGGGTATGGGATCACTAGGTACGTCGGACGAGAGCCGAGATAAGTGGTCGGCCATGACGTTTTCTACTCCTTTCTTGTCTTTGATGGAGAGATTAAACTCTTGTAGGAGTAGGATCCACCTTATGAGGCATGGCCTGGCGTCTTTCTTCGTAAGTAGATATTTTAAAGCCGCGTGGTCGGTGAAGACAGTGATAAGAGAACCAATAAGATACGATCTGAACTTATCAAGGGCAAAGACTACCGCTAGCAACTCCTTCTCCGTGGTAGAGTAGTTGAGTTGAGGTCCGGCAAGGGTCCGGCTAGCGTAGTAGATGACATGAGCTTGCTTATCTTTACGTTGTCCCAAAACAGCCCCAATCGCGTAATCGCTTGCATCACACATAAGTTCGAACGGTAGGGACCAATCCGGAACTTGCATGATGGGAGCGGACACGAGCATGTTCTTTAATTTATCAAAGGAGCTTTGGCATGCCTCGGTCCACTCAAACGGGTTATCCTTCATGAGAAGGTTGCTTAAGGGTCTAGCGATAGCGCTAAATTCCTTAATGAACCTTCGATAAAACCCGGCGTGACCCAAGAATGAGCGCACGTCTTTAAGCGATCTTGGTGGGGGAAGGTCAGCTATGAAATCTATCTTAGCCCTATCAACTTCTATGCCCTTGGATGATACTATGTGACCAAGAACTATTCCCTCAGTGACCATGAAATGGCACTTCTCCCAATTCAGCACTAAGTTCTTGTCCACACACCGGGTAAGTACTTTTTCCAATTTTTTTAAACAATGATCGAAAAAGGTGCCAAAAACGCTGAAATCGTCCATGAACACCTCGAGTCCTCTCTCGAACATGTCGCTAAATAAGCTCAACATGCACCTTTGAAAGGTCGCGGGTGCATTACACAAGCCAAATGGCATACGTTTGTAGGCAAACGTACCAAAAGGGCAAGTGAACGTCGTCTTCTCTTGGTCAAGTACATCTACCTCAATTTGGTTATATCCGGAATAACCATCAAGGAAGCCATAATAAGGGTGGCCCGCAACTCGCTCAAGCATTTGATCAATGAATGGCAAGGGGAAATGGTCTTTTCTTGTTCCCGCATTGAGTTTCCGGTAATCAATGCAAACACGCCAACCGGTGGTGGTGCGTTGGGGAACAAGCTCTCCCTTGGTATTCTCAATCACAGTTATACCCGACTTCTTCGGGACGACTTGAATAGGGCTCACCCATTTGCTATTCGAGATTGGGTAGATAATCCCGGCATCCAATAGTTTGATAATCTCGGTTCTCACAACTTCTTTCATATTGGGATTCAGTCTTCTTTGCATTCTCTAGAGGGCTTTACATCCTCTTCGAGATGAATCTTGTGGGTGCAAATCAATGGACTGATCCCCTTCAAATCATCTATACACCAACCAAAAGCACCCTGGTGCTTCCTCAGAATTCTCATCAATTTGCCCTCCTGCCCTTCGTCTAGGCTAGAGGAGATAACAACAGGAAATGTCTCATCCTCTCCTAGGTATGCATATTTGATATGGGAGGGGAGTTTCTTTAGTTCGAGGGTTAGAAATTTTTCACTGGAAGGAGCCATATGTGTATCCCTCGGAGGTAGTTCCTTGAATCTATAAACCCAATCAATCTCTCTCACGTCCTCGTCCGACGCACTCTCATCGAGTAATTCTCTCAACCTTCCAACATCCCTCTCGAAGTGGGTAGACGTCCCCTCACACTCAAAGCTCATCGCTAAACATGACCCTAAGGCGTCGCCACAAAAAGTTTCTTCGAAGTACTCTTCTACTACCTCATCTATGAGGCTCACCGCGTGAAGATCATCTTCCTCCCCTGCATTTTGGGCTACGTGGAAGATGTTGGTTTCCAAGGTCATGTTCCCAAAGGTGAGTTGCATTCGCCCATTTCTTGTGTTGATGATTGCATTAGCTGTAGCTAAGAAAGGGCGACCAAGGATGATGGGAACATGGTTACTTGAGTTAAAGGAGGGCTCCGTGTCCCAAATGACAAAGTCTACCGGGAAGTAGAAAGTGTCCACTTGGACGATCACGTCCTCGACTATGCCTCGTGGAATCTTCACTGATCGATCCGCCAATTGGAGAGTGACCTTTGTGGGCTTGAGATCGCCCAAGTCAAGTTGCCTATAAATGGAGTAGGGAAGTATGTTTACACTTGCTCCCAAGTCAAGTAAGGCTTTCTCAATTTTATTATCTCCAATGATGCATGATATGGTGGGTGCACCGGGATCTTTAAATTTAGGCGGGAGATCATTTAGCAGAATGGAACTCACGTTCTGAGCTAGAAAGACGTTCTTTTTAACTTTCATCCTCCTTTTTACCATCAACAAGTCTTTGATAACTTTGCCGTAGGCTGGAACTTGTTTGATGGCATCAAGGAAGGGTAGATTCAGCTTCACTTGCTTTAGAACTTCTAGCACTTCATCACGTGGAGTCCCTTTTTGAGTAGGAATAAATCTTCGAGGAAATGGTGCTGCGGAGGGTGGTTTAACTACCACCTCAGGCTCACTAGTGCCGTCCTTATCACTCTCGTCCAAGGGGACATCTTCGGCCTCTTTCGTGCCGGGCGAAATCTCCTTGTCTTTTGTTGTGTCGTGTGGAGGAGGTGATAAATCAACGACTCTTCCACTACGAAGAGTGGTCACTGCTTGACATTGCTCCTGATGTTCAGTGGATGTGGAGCTAACACTAGTTTGACCTTGGGGAGGTCGTTGGCCTTGGGCAGGGAATTTTCCCTTCTCTTGAACACTCAACGAGGATTGGTTCTTAGACAGATTTGCATTTAGGTCGTCAATGAGATGATCATACTTGGCATTGGTTGCGGCCTGGCTTGCGATGAATTGATTCACAGTATCCTCGAGAGTTCTCCGCTGTGGCGGGATATAATTTCCATGAGGTGGTGGTGCTTGCACATGTCCTTGCATGTGTGGAGCTTGTTGAAATTGTTGTGGAGGAGGAGGGGCAACATGCGAAGGAGGGTTCATTGCGGCATGTTGTTGCCCGTAGCTAAATCCGGGATGATTTTTCCACGAAGGGTTGTATGAATTCCCGTGCGGGGCACCGAAATTTCCCTGAAAGCCTCCTATACCACTAACTTGCTCTTGTAATATTACTTTGCAGGCGGGTATCGTCGGGCATTCCTCAGTTGAATGTCCCGCCTCATAAATCGCACACACCTTTTCGACGGGATTCTTGATAGATCCTACTACCTCGCATAAATCTCGAAATCTTTTCTCAAGGGAGTCCAACCGACAGTCCGACATAGAGGTCTTATCTATTTGGTGTAGGCCGGACGCCGATGGAGTGATGGTCGCTTGACGATTTTGGTTCTGAGCATTAGGATCAGAAATATCCCAGGATTGGGTAGTCTCGGCGACATACCTCAGGTGAAGCTCAGCATCGTGGCAATCTAGCTCGATAAACGGACCACTACCCATGGTTTCAATGAGTTGCTTGGAGTTAAGTTTCAACCCATTATAGAGGAAGGAAATGATTTGGGCTATATCAAATCCATGATGGGGGCATGAAGCAGTTAACTCATTGAAACGCTCATAACATCGATGGAATGGCTCATTATCCAACTGCCTGAACGATTGAATCTGAGCCTTTATGGAGATTATTCGATGTGGTGGAAAGAACTTCTTGAGAAATCTGGATTGTAACTCGTTCCAGGATGGAATCGAGCTCGGAGGTAAAGACCATAGCCAGGTCTTAGCTTTATCTTTTAGCGAGAACGGGAAGAGTTTGAGGCGAATCACCTCCTGTGTGCAAGTTTGATCGTTGAGGGTATCACACACGTCCTCAAATTCCCGTATATGCAGGTATGCCTTCTCTGAATCCATACCGTGATAGTGTGGTAGCATTTGGATCATCCCATTTTTGAATCGGAACTGCCCGGCATTATACGGGAGTATAATGCATCCCGGAGTGACAGTGCGCTCGGGATATAAGAATTCTCTCAACGGGCGGTACGGAGGCTCTTCCTCACCGGTAGTTGCATTACTGTGCTGCGACATCTCTCTTTCACTCGACGATTCGGCGTTCTCACTGGGTGTGCACGACGTGTGTCCTACGAAGGAGAAGGGAGTGTTGCTAGAGATTGAATGTGACGGTGTGGGAGGTGGGATCCAGAATTGAGGGGCTTGTGGAGTGGGGGGACTATCAAAATTATACTCAACAAGTGGATTTTCGTGAATGCTGGTTGGAGTATTATGGGGTGTGGGAGTGGTTTCAGAATTTTGCATTAAGTTCAGGAGAGATGATGATTGTGAATCTTTTTGGAATTTTATTTTATTTTTTTATTTTATTTTATTTTATTTTATTTTATTTTATTTTTTTGAATTTTTGGTCAAAGTTTTGGATTAACTCGATCTAATCCTAAGTCTACCTAATTCCCCGGCAACGGCGCCAAAAACTTGACACGACTCAGAATGTGTCTCTAAAGTGTGTGCTCTCTAGGCTCAAGTGCAAGCCTATCGTTCAAGTAATAATCGGACAAGTCGGGTATCGATCTTCAGGGAAAAAGGACAACGGAGTTGTGACGACGGGATAAGATTGAGGAATCCTAGCGATGACTCTAAGAAGAAAAGAAAAAGATTGATTTGGCTTTTTGGGATTGGTTAAACTAAATGAAATTATGGAATTATGATGAAATATGCAACTAACTAAATTATCTAGATTGAGAATGAAGGATTAAATTGACACTTTTAACTAAATGATGAGAAAACAGGATGGGAATACAATCCCCCAACCCTAGTGTAATGCAGTGACAACGTCAATCATAAATTTATCCGATTAATTCAAACCCGGAATTTAGTACTCCCAAGCATTATGTATACGAGGTTCAAGCCCGCGTCATACCTAATCTGAGGATGGGTAAATCGGCATCGCGGTAATTACACTCAAATTGTACTCTAAATCATCACGAGTACCCATGGGCAAACGAGATATAAAGATCTACAATTCTTATGAAATTACACGATACGATCTAAATTAATCATTAAATTCAGCGGATCGACGTTATACGCATGCACTAACACATCAGGTTGGGTTCATGCATCCCAACCTTGAAAAACCTATCCGGACATGTTAAATTGACTAATGCATGAAATAATGACGTTGCATGTGTAGGAATTCATGATGAAACTGACTAGAAACATGTAACTACGTATTATGAATGCGAAAACAAGTTGAATCTAATGGGAAAACAAAGCATGCAAGAACAATAATAAAGAACAAGAATTTTGAATTAAAACTTGCAAAAACAAACCCGAAACAATGAATTCTTGAAGTAATTTGTGCCCTTGATGTTCCTAGATAATTCTCCCCTTTTGTTCTCTTAAAAACTCTCTAAAAATAACCCTAAAGGCTGCCCTTAGGTTTATGCCTCCGTTCCCCACACGTTTTGAGTGTTGTAAACCTAATAGAAGACTTGGAGACCAATTAAAATAAAATACAAAATTCGCGTGTCAGGTACAGCGAACCGGTTCGGAGGTACAGCGAACCGGTTCGCCCCTCCGAACCGGTTCGGGGTGGGGTTCGCATGTACCAGCCTGGTCTTGCTCTCAACACTTAGATTTTTTTCTGGTTTTTCTCTTCTTTTCTTGGATTTTTCTTTAACTTCAACTGAGCATAACTTTTCAACCGTAGCTCGGATTTGGATGCCGTTTCTTCCAGTGTTCTCGTTGTTCCGAGCTCTTAAACTTCCCAGTTGACTTCTTCTTCCGGATCGGGCTGCAAAATTACCGACATGCCCTTGAACTTGCCTTCTTAGCTTTTCTTGCACAGTCTTGTTTCCTCCTTTGCACTGCTTGCATAATTAACCTGTAAAACCAATAGGAGAAGCACGAAACACGCAATACTCGCCAAGAAGGTTAGAAGCATAAAAGTGAATCAAATCCATATATGTTACATCATTCGGGTTCACAAAAGTTCTGAAATTAGGGGGATAAATATACAATATTTATGCCCAATCAGTACGTTAGGTATCTACGTATCCTAAAGGGTTAGAACCATGTTCGCCTCTAGTGTGTGTTGATTGGGTTCGAGGAGGCTAGCCGAATCAATAGTCCTTGATTTGGTATGAGAGCTACATGGACTTGATATCAAAGTATGCTAGCATCATGAGGGGCCATTCTGGAGATTTTATAGTTTTATATTATATGTGTGTTAAATATATACAAGTGTGATATACGTACTTATGTGTGATAGTAGAACTCATAGATTGTGTATATCTAAAAGTATTTAAGTAGAGGAACTTAAACAAATTGACTCAATATTAATACGTGGATAACTAAATTGATTATTGAGACTATGATAGAGTGTCGTATGGATAATACGAGTGAACTAGACTTATCGAGATTATTTAGATATGTTATCTAGTTGGTATGGGTAGCATAGATAGATAGGATACCTTATGCATGCACATTAGTTGAAAGGTGAGGATCTCAAAGGAGTGTGTGTGGAATTTACATGTGTAACAAATAACTGATTTAATCTGTGATTTAAACACTCGAAAAATATTTTTGAATGATTTTCTTGGGCTCTAACCCATGTCAAAATATTTTTAAAACCTTTTAGTGTCCAGCCATAGGAACACCAAGCTTGATGATTCTATTCAAGGATGCGTTGCTGCAGCACTTGTGAAGGCTTGCAGTAGTTGCTTTAGACGCTTTAGCTTATTAATTTTAGCTAGGATTTCTCTAAGTATTTCATTTGGACGTGTTTCCCCTCAGACTATTTAGTTTTCTAGTTTATTTATCAGACTGTATCCAGACTCAATTTTATTTACTTCAGTTTGTAGTTGGATTCTTTATTTTTAACCGATGGTTTATTTGGTCTTATTCATTTATATATTTGTCGTGTGATTGTTTAGACTATTTTCGTGTGGATAGTTTGGTTAAATTATTCTATTTACGCATGCTGTTATCATAATGAAAGATAAAATTTGGCATTAACTTATTTTGAGATAGGTAGTTAGTAATTAAAAAGTTTACGATTATGATTCTAATAATGGTCCATATGAGATTCCTAGTTATTTTTATAAAGGACTGATCAACCGTGATTAAAATAGGTAGGGTGTCATAGCGGTGAGTACTTTACATATGTAAGAATACTGGCTGAAGTGACGTAGGAGTGAACCCTAAATATATTCATTAAAGGGTTTTAGAGAGTACGATGCAAGTTTTGAGGAATAGGATCTCTGTCGATGTTGGTGATGTGGACTTATAATATTGTAGGTTGTATACAACAATCCTATATCTTGCTAGAATCCTTAGTAATGTCAGTTTGTGGTTTGATACATGGTTTATGACATCATCCATTTAAGAGAACGTTTTTTAAACTTTAACGGATTTAGAGAAGAGAGTCGTAGGTTAGAACTATGTTACAGTTTCAACCAAAAGGGAAATAATATTCTTATCTAAATGCCAAGGACCACTTTAGTAGACGAAGTGATGATGGAATGTGAGGCAGTTTTGGTGTGATTAAACAGTTGAAACCACTACATTTGATTTATTCGAACACATTTCTTTACAAAAATCATATTTTTTTATTTTATTCAACACATTTTAGTATTTTCGTTGAAACCCAACCTCTCAACACATGCGAACATCGTGTCAGAAAATACTAATTTAATTTTTAAGAACCTTTTACAACACATTCTTGTGTTAATCATTGGATTAACTACCTAGGTTGCTTACTCACCTATTTACCCACTTACATTAACTTTTTCCTTACTTTATGGACATTAATCAATTACATATTTACTGTCCATTTTTAACTTTATCGGAACATTTATTACTTCATTCAAGTTAGGTTGTATTAACACTTTTGACCACACAACCCATTTCTTTACATGTTCTTATCTTTTCTCGGAATCTTCTAATACTGCATACTTTAATGGGCTCCACACCACTCGCTATGTGCACTATATGCTTTGGTCAGTGGTTTGGGGCTTTTCAACCTAGGACTTCGGGCCCTTCTTTATTATCCCGGTGTCATTAAAGTTCCTTTTAATGTATTTTAACAATTTAAAAATATCCACATTACTTTACTTTTTCTTTTTACCCACCCCAAGCTAAAATACAAGGTTACACCCCATCTTGTGTTACACTTTGAAATTTTATCATTTCATGTCCTTTACACTTTAACCTTGATTTCATTCGAAAAATCATATTCATTTAGAACCACTATGTGTAACACCTTTCCAACATTTTTATTTCATAAAAATGTTCCACTTCATGTAAAATTATCATTTTACCCATTTGTTTCCAAAATCACCTTTTACACATTTTTCACGAGTGTTAATTTCCCAAAAATACAATTAAGTCATTCACACTGACTTCTTAAGTGTTTTATAAGTGTTAAATATTTTCAACATTACTAAGTTATTCAAACTAACTTTCTCATGTTTACCCATTAACACTTATCCAACAATTTTCCAAACAACTAAATTTCTTACTTCCTGTATTTAAGAAATTCATTTACACTTAGGACTACTTTTAAAAGAAATTACAATTTCTTTCATTTTACATGTAGTCTTACACTTTATCTTTATCACATTTTTAACTCTTGTTTCACACACTAAAATTTTCACTTTTTATCATTCCATGTTTAAACCCAATTAATTTTATACAACAAATTACCAAAGCAGAAAAAACCCACACTCCTGTGAGTTTTGATTTGATGGATGAGAGAGAAAGTTTGTTGGGAAATGCCAAAGACCAACCACTTGACACTTTAATATAGAGAGAGTATTATTAAAGAGACCCTAAGAGTCATTCAAGCACTCAAAAAGCCCACACTTCGAATGAATATGTGAGTAGCCAAGAGGCTGCTCACATATGTATTTTTTAAATAACCTTTAGGGAGTGGCCCTCATTACACTCAAAATTTTTTACAAAATTTTATACAACAAATTACCATTTGAAAAGATATTAACCAAATCATATTAGCCGAAGTATTTTCTTTTTGACTCTGGTAGGCAACAAATGTCGTATGTTAGAGGAAACAGACGACTAATAGATATATAAGGACAAAAAGGTACATTGTAGACCTTGTTCCTAAGTTCCCTCTCATTTTTTCCGCCTAAAATACCAAGCTATACCTATTATATACCTATTAATAAGACCCTTTGGTAAGGTCAAGATCAGACATAAAACTCAAGTTTGCATCATTACTTTGCCAAAATTGTAACATAAATAGTATTCTCTTCCTGCTCTCTCTAAGTGTCAAAGTGCTTGCCTCTCCTCTCCCTCTTTACAATTATTATTCCCAGGAGATCTCTTTCTCTCATAAATCATTAGTGCTTTTGAAATTTTCTATTCTTCACTCTCTTTTCAGGAAGAAGGTCATACTCACTACTCCATTATTATCAGAAGTGGAAGGTTTTCTCCTATAGACGCTCTTAAGATTTTGAAGGGCTTGAAGACAACATCTGTGGAAGTGGGTCACGCCTCACCTGTTTTAGTTCTTCATAGACCCTAGTATAACCAACATCCTAAAAAAATAAATAAACATACAATATATAATAACAGATGAAATAAATTGATCGGTACACCACAAATTGACATGTTTATTCCCGCTGCTCTGACTTAAGAACACGTGAAAATATTTTTGCGAAAACATAGTGGGTTAGACCCGACATTTGAAATAAGTATCTAAATTTACTGGAAGAATATTATGTGCATCTCAATTATATATCATGCTATGATATCCCATAAAATCAATAACGAAATTTATCAGGTCTAAAAATAAATAATACATGTGTCTAAACAGTTCATTATCATTCTAAGCATGACTGAAAAAAATAAACTAATGCAGTAAGTAACTAAAATAACCAATAAAATGAAATAACGAATAACACTAATACCCATAATCTAACATTAAAGATAATCCAACTCAAGAAATGTAAACAATATCAAAATTTGCCATCTCAACTGAAATGAATACCGCCATATAAAATCTGACTAGATTTGAAATGTCTATGAAATAAAGATTATAAGCTTGCAGGATCGACACCTACATCCTATAAGATCTACAACTGAAGAGAATGTAAGAAGATGGTCTAGGGATGAGGTGACAACTTTGGCCTAGGTCCTTAAAAATGGATTTAACAACAACGTAAACAACGAGTCTACAAAGAGTAGGAATTTAGCTTGATTTGTACTATACTAATAACTATGCATCATCCTCTCATATTTAAGATATTTTTAAGTTATACCAACCAAAATAACCCTAAATATAACATTTGTCTAATTCCGAGTCCCAAGTGAATTCCATGATTAATTCTTCTTTTTCTTCTTCTTCTTCTTCTTCTTCTTCTCATCTTTATATAATTAAGATGGTTCATAATAATCGCCCATATATAAATCTTCAGTATACCATCAATATGGAAAGAATGTATCTACATATAACATTCACATAAGTATGGTCCCCAATATTGACAAGTAAATTTACTAGTCACGAGTTCGCACATAAAATACGATGGCCTATCCTTATCGCCTTCGGGGATCAATTGTGCATACTAGATATATTTATAAGTTATCCCGAACCTATAATGTCAAAGCCATCATAAATGGATAATCACTAAACATTCCCATCATAACGCATGAACTCCATAACGAAGTCTCTACACTAGAGCTGGACCGTGTATTCCTCCCCGGGATACATTTACATCAATTATAGGATCTGGGTGAAAGGACCAAAGTAAATCCCGTCTCTACACTGGAATAGCCATGCAATCGACATCATACATTCCCCATCATAATCCCTCCAAGTACATCACCCATGAGAATAAAGCATTGTATGCTAAACCCATATCTTAAACAAATCAAATTAAATAATATCATAGGAATGAACTAATATAGTCTCAAGTTCGATTTGTTTAATAGTCCAATCATAAATAAAGTCCATAACTTTTAACCCTAATTTCCGCGGTAACTTGAACAAATTTTAAACCACTTACCCTACTGGTTTCCAACATATATTAATTATCTCAAAAGGACATAAATTAAAATAATTAAACATGGTACAAAACCCAACCCTAAAGAGTCCCTTATTAAGTTTCTACCCAAACTGCATCGATTCGTCCTAACCTAAATCTATTGTCTCGACCAAATTGATTCGCCCTTAATGTGAATTGATTAACCCACTGGTGTGATTCCAGTTCTCCAAATAGCATTAATGGCAGTAAAACCAAAAACATCCTACAAGCCTCTAAAGTTAACTTTTAATCATTTCTATCCTATGTAACTAATATAACACTAAGAAAAACTTATATCAACATGTTTTAACTTTTCATAAAATTATTTAAAGGGTTAATTTCATATTTTTATTAAAAAAACCCTAGTTTCATAACTTTTAACCATTTAATCTCAGATTTTCATCAAATCGTGAAATTTAAAAGAGCATTTTCCTTGATTCAATGATACAAACTGATTTCTAACAATAATATTCAAAATCCAACTTAGATTCACAAGGTTTTCTACTAAAATTAGTTAATGTCATTAACATGAATATTAACCTTAGTTTAACCATTAAGTTAGTGACCAAATTAGGGATCTGATTACAATAATAAGACTAAAATGTGAATTAGCTCCACTTCAAATGAACAACTATTACTATAACATGAAAAATAAATAAATTTCTACACTAAGTAAACTTGCCTTACCTAGTTAGGTACAATCCAAGCCATTGAACTTCCTAATCTCCCCCTTTCTTGTTTGCTTATTCTCTGTAGCCTCTTAGGGGTTTCTTTATTGTGTATAATGTGTTGAGTATACTTATCTCCTGATAGTGTTACCCATGAAGCTAAACTTATACCTATATGAATCTTAACCCAATGAACCCAAATACCACACCAATTGGCCCAAAACACCACCCAAACCATATACTAACCCAAAGGACTTAAAATCCACTATTTCAAGTAATAAATGGACACTCTAAATGTCCCAAAAGCCAATCCAAAATATGACATAATCCAACTAATTAATTAAATCAATAAACTAATAATTTATTTAGTATGATAAAAAATATCAATTATTTAAATATTTATTAGTTAAATGCAACGCAACATTTATAAAAAATTATTTCATGGTCGATGCGACTTGACACAAAAGGAATAATCTAAATAATGAAACCTTGATGCCTAATTCCTTACCATTTCATAGTTTCCCATAATACATAGTCACTTCTAAATATTTAATTAATGAATTACCATGTATTAAATTCAATTTCATAATTGAATTATAAAAAACATATGGGTATTACACAAGCCATCCTCATCAGCACTCATACCCAAGAGGCCTCAACTCACTAATAACTAAGGTATCTTTAGCCAAAATGTCACTTTACACAAGTCATAGATGCAATGTGCGTACCCACGCCCAATTGCTAACATGTAAGCTAGATGATCTCACACCATAACTACATCATATTATCAAAACTCTAACTACGTACTAAGAGTCTTACCAATATGAAGTAACTATATATTACACCGTAATCCATGAAGTAACCATACCAATGTAATAGTAAAAAAATAAAAATTATCGTATGAATATATACTTTACTGGACCAAGTACATATAAGTATTACACGAAGGATGAAGATTTCCTATATCTCGTATGCCTCTATCAAGTTAGAAATGTAAGAGGCCCCGCTACTAATGGATGGAAGAATAAACACCTGTAAATTGGAAATCACTACACTGTCTTACCCCTTGTATTCACATGCCAAGATTACTTGATATATTAAGATCCCTATGTCTCCCTCTAGTGAGATGGTTGAACACTTCACATTGGATCGTGATATAGACATATACGTAACCCGATCACCAACGCGTGCTGTAGTACCCCTCCCGTAAACAATCCCATAATATCTCCATTGGCGGATACCTTAAAAATTATCCACACACACTTGGTATTTCCTCATTTTATACACAAAGAATATATTTTACCAATATGTGTAAACAAATACAAATTACCACCATCATCGTATATGATGGAATTTACGTCCCCTGAGCGAACTATAATACCCCGTACTTTTGCATATTTGAGATTTAATTAATTTGGTTATTAAATTATTTTACTTTATATTACGCGAGACAAATAATTTAATTGAATTGTATAATAATGTGAATACTAAATATTAATTGAGAGTGATATAATGATTACTATTGTGAATTATATTTAATAAGTGAATAGTAAATAATTGATGATTATCAATTTACATCATAGCGAGTGATATGGGCATATTTTATTTTATCTTAATCGAGAGTTGCGTGTAGACTAAATAAGGTTCTTTATACGAAGAGTATTTAGAGTGACCTGAATGATGATTTTGAGGTCACGGATGGTTTCGCGAGGGTCAAAATACTAGGAATAGTAAACCCGGGGGTATAGTTTAGGTCCCGATTAGGTCAAATCGACACCTATTGAGGGTGTTTTGGTCATTTGGCAAAAGGAGGTTTAATGACCTACAAAATTTATAGACTTACATCAGGTGTTAAATAGAAGGGTCTAGGGTTAGAAACACCAAGAATAAAGAGGAGTCCTTAGAGAAGAAGGATAGACCATTCTTGAAGCTTTTGAGGAGATTCTTAGAGCTTTTCATCTCAAACATGCACCACAAACAACCTAGGAGTGAGGATTGATAGAGAAGATCTTCACATCCATCGCCAAGCCATGAAATCAGACCCTATTGATTAATAGGAAAGTGTTTATTGTAATCAATATGAAGTTATAATACCCATGTGAGTAGGGTTTCAATTATATTAATTATTTTGATGATTTCTGGAAGAAAAGATTGATTTAAATACATGTTTGGGTAGAGATTGCATGTAGAAAGATTTGTTATATGTAGAGGATAATAAAGTAGAGCTTTTGTATGATTATCCATGAATTAAATCTGGGTTTTTGATGTATTATGGTGAAAGAACATAAAACCTAGGGTTTTGTGGATTAGATGATTAAATCCATTCTTGAATGTTATTCGTAATGTTTTAATGAACAAATTATGTTAAAAACTATCCTAATACATATGGGAAGGATTTGGGACAATTGGTTTAGAGTTTGGTGGATGGACATGGCAGTTACAGTTGTGTTAATGGTGAAAAACGCATTTGCAAAACGAAGATGACGAAGTTCAAAGGGGCGAACTGATTGGATTCAAGGGCGAAACGGTTCAGCCCTAGGAAAATGTAAAAAACTCACCTTTTGCCTAGAACTCCTAAATTTTGGGAAAACTTTTGGGAGGTGGTTAGAATATAATGAGGGATCTATGATAGGGTTATGGGATTTTAGTCGTGTCATGAGAATTAAGACAATGATTAAACGAGATTAAACGATAAAGTAATTAATTCGCTAGAATGAGAATGTTATTACGTGAAAGCGTGAATGAGATTATGGTATGAACCAGTAGGGTAAGAAAGACCTAGTAACTGAAATCATAAAACTAGGGCCTTTAGAGGAGAGATTAATACTATATTAAATGCGATCTTGAGAATAATCGTAAAGTGAAGGTATGGTGAGTATTCGAGTGATATATACTATATACGAATATTGATGATTAGGTTGTGTGTATATCTATTGATTATATATAGATAGGTTGTGTGTGGACCTATATGACAAATGGTTATGAGTTAGCATATCTGTGCTGCTTGCTATCACGGAGGTTCGTGCAGTGGACAATCCCACCTTGTCGATTCCAGGGAGGCCAAGATTTGTGCCCAAGGACATAAAACTTAGGGCGGTTCACTATTTGCTGTGTATTAGTGATACTAGTAGGTCATTTGGGTACGTTATGTGTGTGCGTAGCCCAAAGTCTTAGAACTATGTTCGCCTCCATTGTTTGTGATTTGATTTTGGGTTCGAGGTAATATTCCGAACCAATGGTCTTAATGTAATGAGTGGTACATGACCTTGATAGAAGAGTATGCCTTTTGTTAATGGTAGTCATTTTAAGAGGGGCCTTAATGGTATATATTAGTGTGTAAAATATATACAAATGAGAATATAATACTTTTGCATGAAAGTAGACGTGGTATCCTAAAAGTAAATTAAGTAGAAAAACTTAATTAATTGAGTAAGTGAAAACATGCAGGAATGCTAATTCCCATATATTCATGGTGGTCATTGGAGTGACACTATTACTATAGATATCGATGAGAATAATATATAAATATATATATATATATATATATATATATATATATATATATATATATATATATATATATATATATATATATGTGTGTGTGTGTGTGTGTGTGTGTGTGTGTGTGTTTGTGTGTGTGTGTGTTTGTGTGTGCTTATGCGTGACAGTAGAGAGTTCAATAGTGTATATCTTAAAGAATAAATTAAGTAGTGAAACTTAATCAATGAATTGAGAAGATAAATGAATGTTAATTTTAACTCTTTTTACGTATGAGAAAAGTTAATTTGATTAGCGTACTATATGGGCGGTATGGGGACTTATAGATGTTCATAGTTTAGGTTGATAGTTACGTCTAGTGAACTTGGGTAGTACAACTAGGTGGTCTAACTAGCGATTTTTAGGCTTGCACAATAGTTGAGGGGTGAGGATACTCAAGAGAGTGTACGTAACATGTGTAATCAATAATCGAACTTTGAACTGTGATAAACTTTTGATAAATATTTTCAAAAGTTTTGAGTACAAACTCTTACTATAAAAATATTTTCAAAACCTTTTAAGTATCCAACCACAGAGACACCAAAGTTGATATTCTTCTTCGGGAATACGCACCTGCGGTACAGTTGTATGCTTATAGAGTTTTGGATGAGACGCATATACTCTTCATTCTTATTGTAGGAATCTATTTTAGTTATAGTTTTTCATGGGTGTGTTGTCCTTTCAAATTTATTATCTTAGTTTAGACTTGTATTGGATTTGGTTGTTATTACTGTATTTGATTTAGTTTTGTTTTAGACGGTGGTTTTTTCAGAAGGGATTTATTCATCTATATCTTGTGTTGGATTGGATTTTATTGGTGAATGGTTTATTTTGTTCTACATGTTGTTATCTATTTAATAAAAGATAAAATTTGGCACCAATTTAATTAACTAATAGCTGATTAGTAATTAATTTAGTTTTCGACAGTGATGATAAGAATAAACCAATTTGTAAATCCTAATTTAATTTAATAAAGGATTGATCACCTGGTATTTAATTAGGCGGAGCGTCACAGATGGTATCAGAGCATCATGTTCTAGAGTCCTTAGGATCTGTTCGACTTTTCACGTTTCAACTTAGAGTTCTTTGATGTGGAGACTCATAATATGATTATTATATTCCTCTTTATATGTGATTTATGTTCTCCCGATATTAAGTATTGTTGATGTGATTCATATACGTGTTCAGTTAAGCTCCATACACCGAGCAATATGGGACGACGACGAGGGTCATTAGAACGACTAGAGGAAGAGAGGAGAGGCGAAAGACACAGAGGGTTATGATAAAGGTGATTGTAATAAAAGTCACCACCATTATTATTCAGACAAGTGACGATAAGATAATCATGCGAGGATAGTAATTACACAACACCGTCGTAGAAAATGGTGACACCATTTCAGACTCACCCATCGTTGTAGGCAAAGGGAGAGTCAGGGAGATTCTTTTGAAGAGTCTCCTATAAGATTTCAGGAAAGAAAAGAGACGTGATGAACAAATGGATGGAAGTAATACAAAGAAAAGAGTGTAGGGTGGAGTATAGTGACACCCAGGACTAAATTTAGGGACAAATTCTTGCTTATGGGAGCAGCGTGGTAGTGATAAGAGTGAGTCACCCCTTATAAGGAAGTGGTTATAATATGAATTGAACAACTTGGGATAAGGGATCTTAAGGTCTTAAATCTGCTATTTTGATAGAAATGCAATTGGAGTTTCGAAACTCATCACAAGAAAGGTAGAAAAAGATCGATCTTGAGAGAGATAATGACTTGCTCAATAAACTTCATAACCGACGAAGGGAATACGGAGAGTGATGATAAGGTCCGTGAGATGAATATGGACTCGTGTGTAGAATACACAAATGTGGATGTGAAGTTCAGATAGGATGACTAGTGCCCATGTTACTAATGTCATACATCTATATGTTTACATCAGTGCTTCCCAAAGAAGGAGCCAAGTGAGTAAACTGGATTCAACAAAGATTGTGATGCATCACGAAAGGGTATACCCAGTATGGGGTCCATTCCAATGATTAAGAGTAATATAATTCCTATTAGGGGATGGTGAATTTAGTCAGGGACATCAAGTCCGGCAACGAGTCCCACAGGGCCAGCAGAGCCAAAAGGATAAAGGAGGTAGAAATCCGAGCCAAAGATACCAGGTCCGCGAGAAGGACAACCTCGACATCTCCAGTGAGGCCAGTGAGAGTGGAATGGCACAAGTAGGTGTCCTATGCATGTTTATTAAGGCCACTTTTATTGAAATCATCCACAGTGAGAAAGTGAGACCAATCAGAATAGGAAGTACATGAAAACGGTGCCAGCAGGGCACTACGGCGGTAGGAGCGAGACCTTAGCAGGGAAATTGGGTCAAGGTATTTACACCCTGGAGTTAAGAAATCAAAAGTGGTAGGTTTAGGTAGGACTAGAAAAGTCCTCACCAACAATAGCAGCATATCCATCCCTTAGGGCCATTGGTGCTACAGGAAAGGCGGGAAAGGCCATTGGGGCCAAAGCCAAAAGCAAAAGAGTTTCTTTGGAGTTCATTATGCTTGTGGGGAGAGGGACCATAGGAAGGATGATTGCCCAAAGTGAGACAGCGGGAAATTACAGGATGAGATCCTGGATATAGAGTAGATTATAGGTCAGTCCTAGTGCAAGAGTTAGGCTCAGGGACCAGTTGACCATGCAATCTGGATGGAAAATAGAGGTATAGTTTTTTCTTTATCCTTATGGGAATAGGATATGTTTTGGGTGACATGGGGGAGTCACAATATTTTATTTCAAACACTAAAATTCGAGTGTGAGTCGAGTTTAGTGGGTGTGCTGGATGTATCATCCTTATATTGAATGTTTATCATGGGGTAGTGGGACTCTTTGTGGCGCCTACTAGAGAAAATATGGGTGCACTAAGATGATGGTTATATTACGTGATAGTTTACATCTTTTAAAAATTATGAGAATGGAGTAGAATACTTCCTGAGTCTAGTTAGTAATGAGTTGAGTAATCGTAGATAGTGATAGTGAGATCTTGTGTTTGCTATTTTATCGTATGATTTTTCTAGGTATCACCTGAAAGAAGGTTGAACCTATATATATATATATATATATATATATATATATATATATATATATATATATATATATATATATATATATATATATATGTAGACATATTATATTGTGTAGGAGATTTGACAGTATAGGTTGGAATTATATATTTGATCCTGGTGTGTAGGGACATTTACTGATGTGATTCAGGGTATATTGGATTATTGTCGAGCTGTGAGATAGAGCTCATTATTGATTTAGCGCTCAACACCTAGTGACAGGTTGAGCGCTATGATGTTTGTTGTCTTTTTGTAAAATGAGAATGGACGAGTATACTTTTATGCTAAAAGACGTGGATTTGGGGGTGTATTACAGCAGGAGGAGAGGACTATAGCTTATGCATCTCAAAATTTTAAGCCCCATGAGAAGAATTACCCCACCCATGAACTTGAGTAGGTAGTGGTTATTTTTTCTTTGAGGATTTAGAGGCACTATATACTTGGAGAGCAATTTACTTTGTCCACGAATCACAAGTCACTTTAGTATCTCTTCACGCAGAAGGATATGAACATGAGGTAGAGGCAGTGGCTAGAGTTTATGAAGGATTACCAATTTGATATAAAATCATCCTGGGAAGGCTAATGTGGTGGTAAATTCATTGATCTGACAACCTACGAGGGAGATAGCGGAGGTTTGGAAGGCAAGGTGGAGTGAGCTTCGACATGATGATGAGATTTCCAAAGCGTGCATGGCAAAGTTATCTATCACTCCCGAGATTATAATGCGGGTAATAAAAGAACAAATAGAGAATCAGTATTATTAGGAAAGGATATGACAGTTATTAACGGAGGGTGCATAATATTACTCGATCAACTCAGAGGGAGGCATATGTTTTAATAGGAGATTGTTTTTCCAGAGGATGCATATTTGAGACATTTAGTTATGACACAGTCTCATGGTTCAAGGTTTGTGATACATATCGATAGGGATAAGATGCACCAAGATATAAAGAGATAGTACTGGTGGTCGGGTACGAATCGAGACATAGCAGAGTTTGTTTCGAAGTGTGTTACCTGTCAGCTTATGAAAGTTGACCATCAGAAATCTATTGGGATGCCATAGCCACTCGAGATTCCCGTGTGGAAGTGGGAAAGAATTTTGATGGACTTGATTATTGGGTTGCCGGTAATGCAGAGGGGTCACAATTCTATTTAGGTGATAATGGATCGGCTGGCCAAGGTGGCCCAATTCTTGGCAGTTCACACCGATTACGAGATGAGTCAGTATGTACAATTATTCATTACAGAGATAGTGAAGCTACATGGGTTACCGATGAACATTGTGTTTGATATAGACAAGATCTTTGTGTCTCGCTTGTAGAGTTTTTAGGAGGCCATGGGTACAGACTTGTGGTTGAGTACCTCTTATCATCTATTGATGGACGTGCATATAGAGAGAGTTAATTAGACGCCGAGGACATGATAAGGTTATGAATTCTAGATTTTGGGGGAGGTTGGGTGTAATACCTTCCATTGGCATAGTTTGCGTATAACAAATCTTACCAATTTACCATCGGTATGACGCCATTTGAGGAAATTTAAGGGAGGCCTTGTCATTCACTCGCTTGTTCGTTAAAGGTGAGGGACAACAAGTTATTGGGGCCAGAGATGATACATGAGATGATTGCCAAGATTGATCTTATCTGGAGATGGATTTGGATAGCTACGTATTAGGAGAAGAGTTATGCTGATGCCGATCCCAGATGCACGTGTTGGTATGGGTGTCCCCCATAAAGGGAGTTATGAGGCTTGGTAACAATGGGAAGTTAGCACCGAGGTACCTGGGACCTTTACCTATTATCGAGAGAGTGGGACCGATAGCATATAGATTGGGTTTATTAGAGCATCTCCAGCAGATACACGACATGTTGCGCGTGGCATCACTGAAGAAGTATAGGAGGAGCTAGAGAGACTTCTGGAACATTGAACTTGAGGAGATTGATTTTCACCCATACATCTCGTACGAGGAGAGACCCGTGGCTATTCTAGATCACAATTACCGAAAGATATAGTCTAAGTTGGTACCTCTAGGCAAAGTGCGGTGGGGACACCACAACGTTGATGAATCTACTTGGGAGCGGGGGGATGACATCTGGGAGCAGTATTCAACGTAGTTTACTGCAGGTATGACCTAATTTTGAGGACAAAATTCCTTTCTAAGAGGGGAAGTATGTAATACCCCATACTATAGCATATTTGATATTTAATTAATTCGGTAATTAAATTGTTTTACTTTAAATTACGTAAGAGAAGTAATTTAATTGAATTGTATAATAATGTGACTACAAAATATTAATCGAGAGTGAGATAATGATTAATATTGTGAATTATATTTACTAAGTGAATAGTAAATAATTTATGGTTATCGATTTACGTCATAGCGAGTGATATGGGCATAATTGATTTTATCTCAACTGGGAGTTATGTGTAGAGTAAATTGGGGTAGAGATAGGGAAAGTATTTAGAGTGACTCGGATGTTGATTTCTAGGTCACGGATGGTTCCGAAAGGGTATAAATAGTCTAAATAGTATATTCGAGGTATAGTTTAGGTCCCGAGTCAGTTTTAGACCAAACCAGCACCTATTGAGGGCATTTCGGTCATTTAGCAAAAGGAGGTTTAAATACCTATGAAATTTGTAGCCTTATATCAGGTGTTAGATAGAAAGGTCCGAGTTAGAAACACCAAGAACAAAGAGAAATCCATAGAGAAGATGGAGAGACCATCCTTGAAGCTTTTGAGGAGATTCTTAAAGATTTTCATCTCAAACTTGCACCACAGACAACCTAGGAGTGAGGATTGATGGAGATGACAATCACAACCATCACCAAGCCACATATGAAAGTGTTTATTACAATTAATATGAAGTTATAACACCCATGTGACTAGGGTTTCAATTATATTAATTATTTTGATGATTCTTGGAAGAAAAGATA